>CM053030.1:168032843-168115343 GCA_028564925.1 Lithobates sylvaticus | reverse complement strand
CTCGATCCAACAATGTGCATGAGAGCAGTGGCTCTCCCGAGTCTCTCCCTTCTCGTTGGCTGTGATGCAGGAGCCATTGGCTACCACTGCTGTCAATCACAGCCAATAAGGAGAGAGAGCGGGGGACAGAGCAGAGCTGCACTCTCTGCGTCTTATGGACACAGAGAGCCGGCTAGGGAGTGACCACACTAGAATGCTCCCATAGTAAGCTGCTTGCTATGGGGCACTTGGCAAGGGAGAGGGGCACAAAGAGCGCCAGCGGGGGAGCCAAGAAGGGGAGGATCGGGGCCAAAACCATTGCACAGAGCAGGTAAGTATAACATGTTTGTTATTAAAAAATACTTTTTTTTAATTTTATTTACAAATACTTAAAAAATAAACCATCTAGCATGTTATTTTACTGCTATATAAAAAAAGAAGAGAAAAAAAATTTGCAAGCTAAAAATTGGTATATAGTTTTGCGATTACACTGCCTTTACACAGCAACTACATAACCTGCGGTATCAATAAAATAACAGCTAAATTAAGCTAAGAGAGCTTTGTGAATTAAGACTACGGGGGTCAAAGAGAGCTACTAGTCTTTAGAGTTGTAGCATACACAAGGCTATGGATTCCCAGAGTGACAGCCCTGGTTGACCCAGCACTGTCACATGCACCTCCGAACTACAAGGTACATGTTGTTTCCTTCTGTTCTGGACCAAAATGGAGTGACTGGAGAACAAGGCAAAGCATGTGCTGGTTTAGGAGGATTACAGCAAACCTGCTCCTTTTCCCTGAATGGACAAAGCACAGGTTCACTGTAATGCCTCGAAGATGTTATTTACAACAGTGAATTTGAAATAAAAAAAAAAAATCACAAAGTAATGAAACTACAGCCTCTTTCTAAATTTGTGGGAAAAAAGTACTTTGTATCAAGGTGTGCATTCTGTGCAGTGGCTGCTTGCACTTGTAGGAGAACAAGTGCAGGATATTCCCTTTCTTCAGTAGTATTGCTGAGCTTTGATTATTGGCTCAAATGTGCAAACATTCAGCAGAGCAGTCAAAATACCATCCATCCACATGCACAAGGCGGATTCTTTCTTTCTTTCTTTTTTTATTTTTGTAGCATGGGACTGTTTCACGTTTTCATTTGTAAAGTTTAACGTTTTATATAAAATATGTAAAACTAAGTACACTTTCTGTAAAAACAAAAAAACCTGATTTATGTAATTTCTGCTTATAGCCATGCATGTTATTTTCTGTTTCCTCTTGCAGGCAAGATGCAAGCATTTTGATCCAGCCTTTGGAAAAGCACAGTAATGCTAATGGATGTTGCACTGATCGCTCAGCTATCTGACCTTTGCACACATGGCCATATCGAAACGTTGGTTTGATACAGGAAAGAGTTCCCTCCTTAACAGTAGTGTCTTCCTGCTGAAATTTCTGACAATCGTTTTTCTAGTAATTTTTTTCTGTGAGTTTTTGCTTTACTATTTTGTTATATTTTGGTGTGCCTGGCCAGACCTGAAGAATGCTCCTAGTGCACACAGCTCAACGCCCCTGAAGGCAATGTTTTTATCTGACACTCATCTTTTGGGTGAAATAAAGGGTCACTGGTTTGACAAACTAAGAAGGTAAGAGCATTGTACCTATAATTTTCTCCTTCTAGGAGACCAATAAAAACGTATCTTTTACAAAAAAAAAAAAAAAAAAGAGCATCCAGGGCAAAGGTAGACTGAGTAACATTAACCACTTCCCGTCCTGGACTTTGAGTGGGGATATCTCAATGATCATCCAGATATCATCATCTTTTTCAGCCAGCGATTCTGTGCGCCGTAAGAACAATTATAGCGCCAGTTCAGCCGCTTGATCGTTCTTACAGGCTGCGGGAGGAAACATTTCCACCGCCCACCGGTGCATCTCCTGGCTTGCCTTTGCAATCGGCGAGCTGGAGAAAGAATCGTAAGTTTACCATAGAGATTTCTGGTGACCAGATGGTCCCGTGTCATCTCTATGACCCTCGGAGGCCCAGGCGCGACATTATCACGTCATGTCTGGGCCGGCAGAAGTAAACAATGCCGAGGACGTGGCTGGAAAGGCCAAGAGAGTTTGTTATTTTTATTGTTTTTTTTATCTCAGCCTTGCAGCCTGAAGGAGAGATGTGGGGTCTTATTGATCCCACATCTCTCCATAAAGAGATGCACTATTCCTATTAAAAGGGATGTTTACATTCCTTGTAATAGGAATAAAAGTGATCAACGTTTTTTTTTAAAAGAGAAAGTGTAAAAAAAAATGTATTTTATTTTTTAAAGTGCTAGCGCACAGATGAAAACACATATGTAAGTCGCACCCATATATGTAAACGGCATTCAAAATCACACATGTGAGGTATCGCCACGTGCGTTAGAGCAAAAGCAACAATTCTAGCCCTAGACCCTCTCTGTAACTCTAAACATGTAACCTGTAAAAATGTTAAGCGTCGCCTATGGAGATTTTCAAGTCCAGAAGTTTGGCGCCATTCCACGAGTGTGTGCAATTTTAAAGCGTGACATGTTGGGTATCTATTTACTCGGAGTAACATAATCTTTCACATTCTCAAAAAAAATGCGGTTGAAAAATCGCTGCGCAAATACAGTGACACATAAAAAGTTGCAACAACCGCCATTTTATTCCCTAGGGTCTCTGCTAAAAAAACATATATATTGTTTGGGGGTTTTGAGTAATTTTCTAGAAAAAAATTATGATTTTTATATGTAGGAGCGAAGTGCCAGAATTGGCCCGGATGGGAAGTGGTTAAATGAGCATGATGAACAATTAAATGCTGGTGAAAGCTATTTGCTTGTGGGGGCTGATGTAAATACAATAGATCTGAATAAAGTCCGCTGCACTTGTGTAAGTAGATATAAAAGATCTCTGAATCTAGTATTTAGAGCTGCATGATTAATCGTTAAAAAAATTGCGATCTTGATCCGACACCCCCCCCACCCCCACGATGCTAATGGGCCATTTACGTGATTCTATGTAAAAAGTGCAGAGCCGAGCTGTCAAAAAAAAGCAAAAAAAAAAGCAGACAAATGTTTATCAACATTCCTCAGTGCTGAGAGCTAGAGAAGAAATACAAAGTATCTTTTAGTTCTTTTTAAATAAAAGGGAAGAACTTCGGTCTGTAAATAAGGTCAGTTTAACCACTAAAGACCAAACCTTTTTTGACACTTGTTGCTTACAAGTTAAAATCAGTATTTTTTGCTAGAAAATTACTTAGAACCCCCAAATAAATATATATATATATATATATATATATATATATATATATATATTTAACACAAAAAGGGATTGCTGCACAAAATGAACTACATGATATGATATAATATAATATATAATCTAATGTAATTATATATACAATCATGGCCGAAATTGTTGGCACCCCAGAAATTTTTCCAGAAAATCAAGTATTTCTCACAGAAAAGTATTGCAATAACACATGTTTTGCTATACACATGTTTATTCCATTTGTGTGTATTTGGAACAAAACAAAAAAGGGAGGAAAAAAGCAAATTGGACATAATGTCACACAAAATTTCAAAAATGGGCTGGTCAACATTCTTGGCATCCTTTCAAAATTGTGGATAAATAAGATTGTTTCAAGCATGTGATGCTCCTTTAACCACTTCAGCCCCGGACCAATTGGCAGCCAAAGGACCAGGCCCCTTTTTGAAATTCGGCACTGCGTCGCTTTAACTAACAATTGCGCGGTCATGCGACGTGGCTTTCTTTTGGTGGTATTTGATCGCCCCTGCGGTTTTTATTTTTTGCGCTATAAACAAAAATAGAGCGACAATTTTGAAAAAAATGCAATATTTTTTACTTTTTGCTATAATAAATATCCCCAAAAAATATATAAAAAAACGTTTTTTTTCCTCAGTTTAGGCCGATACGTATTCTACATATTTTTGGTAAAAAAAATCGCAATTAGCGATTATTGATTAGTTTGCGCAAAAGTTATAGCGTTTACAAAATAGGGGATAGTTTTATAGCATTTTTATTAATATATTTTTTTTTATTATAATGGCGGCGATCAGCGATTTTTTTTTTTATTGTGACTGCGACATTTTGGCGGACACATCGGACATTTTTGACACATTTTTGGGACATTTGTCATTTATACAGCAATCACTGCTATTTAAATAGCACTGATTCCTATGTAAATGACAGTTGTAGTTAGGGGTTAACCACTAGGGGGCGGGGAGGAGTCAGTGTGACGTGTTGTGTTTTTTTTTACAGTAGGGGGGCGTGGCTGTACGTCTGACGTCATTGATCGGCGTTCCCGATGACAGGGAACCGCCGATCACTGACAGTCAGTGTAGGAAGCGCGGGGAGAGGTTTGTTTACATAGACCTCTCCCCGTTCTTCAGCTCCGTAACCCGATCGCGGGATACCAGCGGCGATCGGGTCCGCTGGTCCCGCGGCCGGGGTCACGGAGCTCCCGACCGGGTCGCGAGCGCGCCGCTAGCGGCGCGCGCGCGACCCACGGGCAGGCACATGCACGATCACGTACAGGTACGTGATTCTGCCTGCCCGTGCCATTCTGCTGACGTATATATGCAGTGGCCGGTCGGGAAGCGGTTAAACTCAGCTGGGGCAAGTAACAGGTGTAGGAAATATAAAAATCACACCTGAAAGCAGATAAAAAGGAGAGAAGTTCACATAGGCCCCTTTCACACTGAGACGCTTTGCAGGCGCTAAAGTTCTAAAAATAGTGCCTGCAAAGCACCTTCAACAGCCGCTGCTGTCTCTCCAGTGTGAAAGCCCGAGGGCTTTCACACTGGAGCGGTGCGCTTGCAGGGCGTTGAAAAATGTCCTGCAAGCCGCATCTTTGGAGCGGTGTATTTACCGCTCCTAAAGCGCCCCTTCCCACTGAAAACAATGGGGCAACGCTCCAAACTCGCCTGCAAAGCTGCATCGGCGATTTGCTGGCGGTTTTAACCCTTTTTTCGGCCGCTAGCGGATGAAAAGCGCTGCTAAAACGACGGTAAAGCGCCGCTAAATATAGCGCTGCTTTACCGCCAGAAAGTAGCCTTAGTCTTTGCATTGTGTGTCTGTGTGTGCCACACTAAGCATGGACAACAGAAAGAGGAGAAGCGGAACTGTTTGAGGTCTTGAGAACCAAAATTGTGGAAAAATATCAACAATCTCAAGGTTACAAGTCCATCCTCTAGAGATCTAGATTTGCCTTTGTCCACAGTGCACAACATTATCAAGAAGTTTGCTATGGCAGGAGACCCAGGAGGACCCCACTGCTGACACAGAGACATAAAAAAGCAAGACTACAGTTTGCCAAAATTCCAATAAGAGAGACCTGGAGCAGTTTGCAAAGGAAGAGTGGTCCAAAATTCCAGGTGAGAGGTGTAAGAAGCTTTTTGATGGCTATAGGAAGCGACTGATTTCAGTTATTTTTTTTCCAAAGGGTGTGCAACCAAATATTAAGTTAAGGGTGCCAAGAATTTTGACCAGCCTCCTATTTTTGGAGTTTTGTGTGAGATTATGTCCAATTTGCTTTTTCTTTCCTCCTTTTTTTGTTTTGGTCAAATACACACAAAGGGAATAAACGTGTATAGCAAAACATGTGTTCCTGCAATACTTTTCTGTGAGAAATACTTGATTTTCTAGAAAAATTTCTGGGGTGCCAACAATTTTGGCCATGACTAATTAATAAATATATATATGATATAGATAGATAGATAGATAGATAGATAGAGATATATATAATTTTTTTTTATTTTAATTTTTTTACGTCACACTGTATTTGTGCAGCGGTCTTTCAAATGCATTTTTTTGGGAAAAGATACACTTCAATGAATTAAAAAATGAAACAGTGAAGTTAGCCCAATTTTTTTGTATAATGTGAAAGATGATGTTACGCTGCAAGAATCATCATCTTTATTCTAAGCAAAAAAAAATGTCATTGTATCCAGAATCGCGCATCTCTAAAATCTAGTTCAATCAAATACTTCATTTTTTTTTTAATTTTTTTTTTTTTTAATTTTTTTTTTTTTATATTATAACTGCATTTTTACTAGCTTTCTTGAATCGCCAGTGCATCAAAAATCAGACTGGTAGAGGAAAGGGCATTACTGATATTCAATGAGGTCTTCTTGAAATGCACAGTGCTGTAAACCTAACAAATGTTACTTGCTGAGTGGAGGAGAGAGAATGGAGATGACCTTTCTAGTAAGCCTCTGCTCCTTTACCAAGCCCAGAATAAAGTAAATAGTGTCTGGATTAGAAAATGGGGAATAGAATTTTATATATACAGAATAAACATGTGTTTTAGTTGTAATAATTTATTGCCTTTACTAATGCCAGCAAGAGTTTTATTTCACATGCAGACCACTGATTTTCATTTTTGGCTTTTCCATAAAGCCTTAGGAACCCACAATTTATCTAGCAACACTGGAGATGATTTATTGTTGGAAAAATTGTCTTCTGTCTCACTATTTGTTAATCCTAATGTATGCTACAGAATGAAAGCCAACATTTGATTGCTGTAGGTGGCACACAGCCAAGGGGACGAGTTACTAAAACTGGAGAAGTTGAGCATAGCTAACAATCAGCTTCTAGCCTTGGCTTGTTCAGTTTAGCTTTAATACCGTATATACTCGAGTATAGGCCGTCCTGAGTATAAGCCGAGGCCCCTAAATCACCACAAAAAAAATGGGGAAACGTATTGACCCGTGTATAAGCCGAGGGGCAAAAATGCAGCAGCTACTGTAAGTGGAAAAAGGGTCAGCAATGCCAATCTGAATGTCCCCTGTACAGACCCCTGTGTCCCCATTGCAGCCCGTGTCCCCATTGCAGCCTACCTGTGCCGATCCGCCAATCCGATCCGTGGGTCCGGGGTCCTGGGTCCTGTGTCCAGGGCCCTCGGTCCTGGGTCCGGTCCCGCTCTGTCCTCCCCACAGCGTGTATTACAGGCGCCATTACAATTTAAAAGCCGCGCCTCCTCGTCCGTGATAGGAGGAACACTTTTTTCCCAGCAGTCAGTGTGCAGTGTTCCGCCTATCACGGACATTCTCTCCTCCTTGTCCATGAGATGAGAATGACAGGCCATCCGTGATAGGCGCAACACTGTACTGCTGGGAAAATTAGTGTCCGCCTATCACGGACGGGCGGGAGGAGGCAGCGCGGCTTTTGAACACCGCCGTCTGTCTGCATGACACGCTGTTCATGTAGGCAGACGGTGGTGACTCGAATATAAGCCGAGAGGTGGACTTTTAGACCTAAAAAAGTGTCTGAAAATCTCGGCTTATATTCGAGTATATACGGTAATAAAAACATTCACAACTAGTTGCCATGCACAGCTGCTCTAAATTCTGCCTTCTCTAGTCTTAGTAAATTCCACTCAGTCTTGTTACATTTAGTGTCGGTTCACACTGAGGCAGCACGACTTGCAGCGCGACTGCCTCAGACGACCTGGACATGACAGCTGCGGCGACTTGCAAAACGACTTCTCTATAAGTTGCCCGGAAAGTCGTACAGGAACCTTTTCAAAGTCGGAGCGACTTGTGTCGGGACGTGCTAAGTAGCCTGACAAGTCGTCCCAGTGTGAACCGGCACTTAGGCTACATGCCCACGGACGTTTTAAAAAACTAGCTGCAAAGCTAGTACCGATGCCAGGAAAAAAAGCGGCATTAAAAACATGTTTTTTTTTTCGTGTTTTGTTTTGGCATCAATACCCGTTTAGCCACGCTAGCTTTCAGCTGCGTTTCTCTGTCACTATTTAAAATCAATGGTTCCCTATGGGAGCCCATTGATTTGAATAGAAGTCTCACCAGAAGTCGGATCAAGATGAGTCGACTTGTGGTGCGACTTGTGTGCTGAGAATCTTGAAGGGGAACCCCGACAAAATTTTGCGTGAGGTTCCCCCCAAGATCCATACCAGGCTCTTATCCGAGCACGCAGCTTGGCAGGTCAGGAAAGGGGGGACGAGCGCCTGCGCCTCCCCACCCCAAACAAAGCACCTTGTCCCCATGTTGATGAGAACAAGGGCCTCTTCCCAACAACCCTTGCCCGGTGGTTGTCGGGGTCTGCGGGCGGGGACTTATCGTGATCTGGAGCCCCCCACCCTACGTGAATGGGTATGGGGTACATCGTACACCTACCCATTGCCCTAAACAAAAAAGTGTCAAAAATAAACACACTACACAGGTTTTTAAAGTATTTTATTAAAGCAGCTCTTCTCCTCTCTTTCCTCTATCTTCTGCTCTTTTGCTGGGTCTTCTGCTCTTTTGCTGGGTCTTCTGCTCTTTTGCTGGGTCTTCTGCTCTTTTGCTGGGTCTTCTCCCCTCTCCGTATCTTTTCCTCTCTCTCCGCTGGAATGTTTGTTTTGGAGTAGGTCTCGACAGACTTGCTATTCTGAACAATTTCAGATGAGTGACAGTGAGTCTGTTCCCACATAGACTGGGAAAACACTGAGTTTCCCTTAATTAACATACAATAAAGAAGATCAGCATCGTTAGCCTTTTATTAGGGCAGGTAGTGTTCCAATCTACTTTACAACTGATAATGAAGGCTGCCAGCACAGTACAGTCATGGTTGATGGTTAACCCTCAGTCCCCTCCTAAACATTTAAAGAGAAAGGAAAGCCAAGTAGAATTTGCCAGTCCTAGAGTTTTCAGAAAAGAGCATTTAAAAATGTAAGCAGCAATTTTAAAGTATTTGGTTTATTTTATGCTGTGTGAATGGGAACCTGTAACAAATATAAAGTATTTAGCTGCAACAGTGAAAATACACTTTAAAGAAGGGATTCAGAACACTTGCAGTAATTAACTGTTTATAAAAGTTAAAAAGTAAGGAAGGGCTATTTAGTGTAGTTAAAAAAAAAAAAAAAAAAAAAATACAATTGACCTGACTCATGTGGAAAACCTATACTTTCTCAAGGCATACTGGGCTACAGACTGACAAACCTAGATACTGTGGACCGACAAATATATATGTTATACTTAAAGTGATTATAAAAGTATACGTTTTTTTATTTATTTATTTTTTTGATTAAGGTATGTAGCACTCTTTAGTGTGTAGGAAAAAACGCAGTTGGTTCAGAGCTAAGCCTGAGATGTTGAATCTGGGTCCAGGGTTCAGTGAGTCAGGGCTGGTTGATGCATCCTGACTGCTTTTCTGGTGCCTTCTCCTGCTTTTGGGACATTTGGAGAAGGTTCTAGAGCTAGTGGGCAGGAGGTTAAGAGGAGCTGCCTGGAATATTTTATGAGGCACCAGCCAGTCCCCAGTAAAGGGCTGGTAGGGGGCATGGCTTACATCATAAGTAGGCATGAGCCATACCAGCAGGAGTAGTTGGGTGGAAAATGGAGATATAGCGCTTAGAAGGTTGTTGGTGCCCCCTAGGGGAGGGTGAGGGGGGGACCTTGGGCCAGGGCTTGGGTGCTGGAGAGATCCTGCCATAACACACGGAGGAATCCGCTGGTGAGGGAGGCAGCTGTGGCTAGGTGGGTTGGACCAGTAGCCATAGGAGAAAAAATACAATGCAGCTGATCACTGTATTCTGCTACACAACAAGAGACTTTGAGTTACTACCTGCAAAGGGCCATTGCCTAAATCTGACCGAGAATTTGTCAGATTCACTAACAGCGATCTAACTGTGCAAGTAAGTGAAGTACAGGAGGAGTGTCAAGAAGGCTGTATATAGACTATATAGGAACATGTCCCTGAAGTTGTTGTTGAAGTCAAGTGGGCCTCCCATGCCTGTTCAAGTTGTTAATCCTAAATAAATAACAAAAACAAAGTTGCGGACAGTTCTGTCTCTGGAGTGTCTGCAGCCCCTTACGGGGTGCGCTACAGATTAAAAAAAAAAAAAAAAAACCTGTGTGCAGCTCCTCCCTCAGCCCCCCCATCCCCCTCATACTTACCTGAACCCAATCTTGATCCAGCAGCTTGCTAAGGAGTACTCGCCAGGGGGAAAGGAGGGCAATCACTTTAACCACTTAAGGACTGCCCTAAGCAGATATACTGTGGCAGGGTGGCCCTGTTGTGTGAAATCACATACAGGTACATGATTTTATGCAGTGGATCTGGGGCAAGCGTGCTGCCAGTGACCCGCTTCAGCTGTGATTGGACACAACGGGAGCCAATCTGCAGATCTTTCACAGTAGAGGCAGAACGACGCAATGTAAACAAGGCAGACTGCCATTCAGTGAGGGAGGAAGATGGAGATCTTTTGTTTCTGCTGAGCAGAAACATGGATCTCTGTTCCTCCAGTCACCGCATTCCCCCCACAGTTTGAAAACACTCCGTAGGAGCACACTTAAAACGGAGTTCCACCCAAAAATGGAACTTCCGCTTTTCGGAATCCTCTGTGTCTAATCCAGGTATTTGCTCCCACTTCCGGGCTTAGATAGCTGCAGTATCCACGCCATGTCTGGCGCCTCCTCCGTCCCCCGCTGTCTTCTGGGAGACACACAGGTCCCAGAAGACAGCAGGGACCAGTGGGAGCATGCATGCGCAGTAGGGAACTAGGCTGTGAAGCTGCAAGGCATTAAACCTCATTTGCCATGTAGTTGCCCATTAATTTGTTCAGATCTTCTTTCAAGGTTTCCACATCCTGCGGAGAAGTTATCGCCCTGCTTAGCTTGGTAAAATCTGCAAATACAGAGATTGAGCTGTTTTATCCCATCATCCAGGTCGTTTATGGAAAAAATTAACCCCTTCCCGACCAGCCGCCGCAGTTATTCTAGCTGTACGTCGGCTCTTTAAGACGTTGTAGCAGGCACGCGTCCACAGCGTGTCCCCGGAGCCGATGCGCGTGCCCATCGCAAGCAATGACTGCCGGGCATCAGTGATCGCTCGTGACAGAGCGAGAACTGGGATCTGAGTGTGTAAACGCACAAATCCCCATTTCTGTCAGGGGAGTGTAGACAGATTGTGTGTTCCTACTAAGTGGGAACGGCGATCTGTCTCCTCTAGTCAGCCACACTCCCCCCACAGTTAGAAACACATATAGTGAACGTAGGTAACCCCTCGATCGCACCCTAGTGTTAACCCCTTCCCTGCCAGTAACATTTATACAGTAATCAGTGGCTATTTTTTTAGCTCTGATCGCTGTATAAATGTCACTCGTCCCAAACAAGTGTCAAGTGTCCATCGCAATGTTGCAGTCCCGATTTAAAAATCGCAGATCACCACCATTACTAGTTAAAAAAATAATAAAAATGCCATAAATCTATCCCCTATTTTGTAGACGCTATAACTTTTGCGCAAACCAGTCAATATATGCTTTATTGTGATTTTTGGTTAAAAAAAAAATAAAAATGTAGAAGAATATCGGCCTAAACTGATGAAGACTTTATTTTTTTATTATTTATTTTTTGGTATATTTATTATAGCAAAAAGTAGAAAATATTTTATTTTTTTATTAAATTGTCCCTTTTTTTTTTTGTTTTTTTGTTTTATAGAGCAAAAAATAAAAACCGCAGAGGTGATCAAATGCCACCAAAAGAAAGCTCTATTTGTGGGGAGGAAAAAAGGATATAAATGTAGTGTAGTGTGTTTGGGTACAGTGTCACACGACCGCGCAATTGTCAGTTGCAGTGTAGTATTGCAAAAAATGGCCTGGTCAGGAAGGGGGCAAATCCTTCCGGGGCTGAAGTGGTTAAATGGGACTAGTCCCAGGACAGAACCCTGTCCCCATTTATCACTACCCTCTGAACTTGCCCCTGTTGCCAGTTTTAAACCCATGTACTCACCCTATGGTCCATGCCACTCACCTCCTCATAGAAGGTTAATAGATTCGTTAGGCGCGATTCTTCATGAATATGTTTTATAGCATAAAATCAAACATTTTTTAAATAAAATATATATACTGTGTGTGTGTGTGTGTGTGTTGTTGTATATATATATATATATATATATATATATGTATGTATATATATATATGTGTATATATGTATATATATATATATATATATATTTCCAAACAGTCCTGTTCACTGATGAGTGCTATGCACCCTGGATGGTCCAGATGGATGGTTGTGGACGGCCGTCCTGTTCCAGCAAGGCTGCAACGTCAGCAAGGCGGTGGTGGAGTCATGTTTTGGGCCGGAATCATGGGAAGAGCTGGTTGGCCCCTTTTAGGGTCCCAGAAGGTGTAAAGATGACCTCTGCAAAGTATGTGGAGTTCCTGACTGACCACTTCCTTTCCTGGTACAGAAGGAAGAACTATGCTTTCCGTTATAAAATCATCTTCATGCATGACAATGCACCATCTCATGCTGCAAAGAATACTTCTGCATCAATGGCTGCTATGGGGATAAAAGGAGAGAAAGTCACGGTGTGGCCCCCATCCTCCCCTGACCTCAATCCTATTGAGAACCTTTAGAGCTTCCTCAAACAAAAGATCTATGAGGGTGGGAGGCAGTTTACATTCAAACAGCAGCTCTGGGAGGCTATTCTGACATCTTCAAGCAGAAACAAATTCAAGCAGAAACTGTCCAAAAACTCACAAGTTCAATGGATGCAAGACTTGTGAAGCTACTATAAAATAAGGGGTCCTATGTTAAAATGTAACGTGACTTGTTAACATTTTTAAAAAGTTAAAATGTTGTTCAAAGTTTGATTGAAATAGCTTTTGATTTCAGTAAATATGCTGCAAACACAACAAATGACAATTTTCAGTTCT
The DNA here is from genome assembly GCA_028564925.1 of Lithobates sylvaticus. Taxonomy (NCBI): domain Eukaryota; kingdom Metazoa; phylum Chordata; class Amphibia; order Anura; family Ranidae; genus Lithobates; species Lithobates sylvaticus. The sequence continues at coordinate 168,102,679 of CM053030.1, read as the reverse complement.
TTACAACCTATAAAGTGTTTTGAAACTTATGCTGCGTACACATGAGTGGAATTTCCATTGGAAAAATCTTGGATGTTTTTTCTGATGGAATTCCACTCAAGCTTGGCTTGCATACACACGATCACACACAGAAAATTAAGCTTCTGAGAATGCGTCAAATGGTTTCCGAGCATGCGTAGGAATTTTGCACGTCGGAATTGGTACAGACGATCGGAATTTCCGATCGGATCTTTTTCCGATGGAAAAATAGAGAACATGCTCTCATTCTTTTGCTGGCTGGAATTCCGCCAGCAAAAGTCTGATGGAGCATACACACGGTTGCATTTTCCGACCAAAAGCTCTCATCGGTCTTTTGCTGGCCGAATTTCCGATCGTGTGTATGGGGCATTACTGTGCGTAATAATTTGAAACAGTGCATTGTAAGTTTTTTTTTTTATTTATTTTTTTATTTTATTTTTTGAAAAAAAAAACTGTTCTCATTAGGAGGTTTGTTCAATAAAATTTTAATTGTACTCTTAATAGTTGATAACATGAGAATTATGCTGACTGTTGTTTACATCAATTATTAATAATAATTTTAGAACAGGGTGTAACTGTGGGGGGGGGGGGGTAGTGGACTGACAGAGAGAGAGAGATCGCTGTTCCTAACCACTAGGAACAGACAATCTCACTCTACTCCCCTGACAGAACAGGGATCTGCTTTGTTTACACTGTTAGATCCTCGTTCTGCCTCTGTGGAGCGATCGTGGGTGGCTGGCGGACATCGAGTCCGCTGGACCTGCTGATTGGCTCCCCCGCTAGGGAATGGGCATGCACGCACGCCCACAGAACGCCATGTATGCGCCCGACATACAAGGATGGCGATTCGCGCAGCCGAGCCAACCTGCCGCAGTATAACTGCGGCGGCTGGTTGGCAAGTGGTTAGAGAAATTCACCCATGCGTAATGGCAATCTACAAACGGATGCCAATGGACAATTCCAGACTCTTTTTTTTTTTTTTTTTTTGCATATCTTTTTTTCATCCCCATCCTTCTCACTGTGGCCATTTTTACTAAGGGCAGAATAATCCATTTCCCTTTATTTCCTGGAACTCTGGGTTGGCCTCCTGGAACATGTGACAGAAACTTCCCAGTATGCAGCTGTGTGACCAGTGTTAAATACATTGTGCTTCACTCAAACAGATGTAAGATGGTTTCATATCAACATGCAGAACTGTATGTGGCTGTGATTTTTAGTGAAAAGGGGAAAAATGTACATTTGAAAGTGAAGCCTTTACATGCACCAAGACCACAACCTTCTTGCTTACTACTGTTTTATTTGTGCTGCACTGGAGAGCACCATTCATCCTCGTCCTCTTTTGGTATTCTGTTGTCATGAGAACTCTGCCTGTGATGCAGGAGAGCATTCCTTTATACACACATTGCAGTCGTCTTGTTGTCTCTTTATTAAAAGCCTGATGTACAAAAATGATTGCCACACTTTTCTGGAGAAAATATGGTGAATGAAAGATGAGGAGGGTGCAGATCAGCTGGGAATAAAAATGGCCAAAAAGTTAGAAGGGTTTTTAAACTAGGCGACGGGGGGGAGGGCCAAGAGGTAGAGAGTCAGAGCAGAACATATTCCAGAGGGTAGTATTGGGGGCATTAGTGGTAGGTTGACTAAAGCACATAAACCCAAGGTAAGTATAGTAACAAGTCCTAGTTGCAATCTTGGAACACCCAATAAGAGGATAGTATGTGACCGATCTATACTACGTGGCATGTTCACCAATGCCAGGAACCTGGCGGACAAGAAGGGTGAACTAGAGATACTGTTGTACGAGGAGGATTTGGATTTTGTGGAAATTTCAGAGACCTGGTTCAAAAGCTCTCATGATTGGCAGGCAACCAGCAGGGATAGAGAGGGTAAAAAAGGGGGAGGGGTATGCCTAATATATCAAGAATAATGTGAGAGATGACATCACTAAGGGAGCTAGGGAGGAGGTTAAATCCTTATGGTTAGAGCTCCAAAGGGATGAAGCTAAGGGGAAAATAATACTGGGAATATCCTATAGGCCCCCTAACCTGAGGGAAGAGGGGGAGACGGATCTCCTATCACAATTTGGATTAGCAGCAAGGATGGGAAGTGTTATCATAATGGGGAATTTTAATTATCCAGACATAGACTGGGTGGAGGGAACCACGCATTTGTCTAATGCCGCGTACACGCGGTCGGAATTTCCGATGGAAACAGTCCGATGGGAGCTTTTTAACGGATTTTCCGACTGTGTGTATGCCCATCGGTCTTTTTCTGTCGGAATTTCCGACGGACTTTGGATTGAGAACCTGTTCTCAATTTTTCCGACGGAAAACCTTTCTATCGGATTTTCCGATCGTGTGTATGCAATTCCGACACGCAAAATTCCGACGCATGCTCGGAAACAATTCGACTTAAACTTCCCTTTTTATAGGGCTGAAAAACGTGTTTTATGCCGCTGTGTTACAGAACGTCGGAATTTGGTGTGACCGTGTGTAGGCAAGACAGTTTGAGCGAAATTCCGTTGGAATTCCGACGGGAAAACCATCAGAGCTTTTGCCGACGAGAATTCCGACCGTGTGTACGCGGCATAAGGCTTGCCAGTTCCTAAATGTCTTGCAGGATAATTTCATGGTTCAGATGGTAGACGCACCAACTAGAAATAGTGTTACTGGATCTACTGATTACCAACAATATAGACCTGATCACGGATATGCAAATACGGGGCAATTTAGGAAACGGCGATCACAGGTCAATTGGCTTCAGTATAAATCACACAAATAGGAAACATAAGGGGGGATATAAAGACACTGAATTTCAAAAGAGCCAACTTCCCTAAACCACGAACCTTGCTAGAAGGCATAAATTGGGATAAAATCTTAGGAACAAAAAACACGGAGGAGAGATGGGTTTGCTTTAAGAGCATATAAAATGGGGGGCGTGTCCAAGATGGCGATGGGAGCAGACGCGTGTTAGCAGAGCTCCCGGCTCCGACTCACCATCCTGCCTTAATCCGGGTACATCAGACCCAATATTGAGGAGATACCCATCAGCAGCGGAAGCGGAGACAGCGGGCGATGCCAGTGGGGAAGAAGTACGGCCAGAAAAAGACCGCCAAGCCGACTGTGAGTACCCGACCCGTGACGCGGCCTACATCCCAGGCTCCCCAACACATGGAGACCCAGACGGACTCCCCGCCGGACGGCGCAATACAGACCGGCACCGCGGCCTTTGACGCCCTAATGCTGGCGATCTCGACCTGCCAAAACACACTAACCACCAAGATCGATCATGTCCAGATCGAGACAGCCCTCATACGGAGGGACATGGACAAATTCCGCGACCGCGTGGCGGAGGCGGAGAGGCGGGTATCGGAGGTGGAGGACACACAGCGGGATCACCATGGGGACATCCAGGCCCTGAAGATTAGGGTAAAACACCTGGAATCAAGGGCGGAAGATGCCGAGAACCGGAACAGGCGCAACAACCTGCGGGTTCTCGGCCTTCCGGAGGGGGCAGAGGGCAACAACCCGGTGGAATTCATGGAGCGGCTCCTACCAACCCTGCTCCCTGAAGCCCGGTTTTCCCCGCACTTTTCTATTGAGAGAGCCCATAGGATGCCGACAACCAGGGGTCCCCAGGGAGCTCCACCGCGTACGTTCATATTTAAACTGCTTCATTACCGTGACCGTGACACAGTCCTCCGGGCTGCAAGACAGCAAGGAGAACTGAAATTTGAAAATACCAGGCTGCTAATATTTCCGGACTATTCTGTGGAGACACAGCGCCAGAGAAAATCCTTTGATCAGGTCAGGAGCCTGCTACGCCAAAAGGGGGTCAAATACAGCATGCTCTTCCCCGCCCGCCTGAGGGTTCAAGACGGAGAGAAGATACAATTCTTTACCTCACCCAGGGAAGCGGCAGCATGGGCAGAAGCTCTCCCCCGCTAACCTTACATCAGGTATGCTGACAACCCCAGACCGAAGTACATGACCAGCCTATGCAGCAGATCCCCACACTTTGCCCCCTATGACATGGATATTAGCTCCTGGACTCTAGTTGGAGTGACGGCTCCCGCTTACTGACTTCCCGGGCTTGTAGCAGCTGGTCCCCCTCCCCCCACCTCATGGATGGTTGAGCTTGCTGCTGGTTGCTCCTACGGACCCAGGCGGGGGGTAGCTCTGGGACTCTGAACCCTGGCTCTGTTTCGGTCCCCCCCCTCCCACCCCCCCCCCGGAAGAGACTTATGGACCGGCCGTACACGTTCTCCACCTCTCCTCCCTGCCTTGCAGAGCCGGGGGGATTTACTGAACCTGTTCCTGGCTGGACAACCTGGAGCGAGCTACGCTCCCCCTCCGGTTCCCGGTTTTGTTACTCCAGGATCTGGACACTCTTGGCAAAATTTTTCCCTCTGCCTGCACCTGCTCACGGGGGGCGACCCCGCGGGAACCCGGCACCTTGGGGGGGGGGGGGGTTGGGGGCATGGGTATATCCTGAATAACTCTTCACATGATCGGGACTACTGCTGGCTCTTTCTAATGTTCCTCCAACGGAGCTGTCTTTTGGGGGGAGTTAATCCGCAGGCACTCTAGCTGTGCCAAAAGGGAAGTCATGAGACTGTAGTGTCTGGGATGTTGTTAAGTACTCTCTCACTGTATGTCCTAATGTTTTGAAGTGTGTGCCCCCGGGGACCCGGGTGATATGTACCAATGAATCCTTCTGTTCTGTGGAGCGAGCACTTTGCCCCACAGCGCAGCCACAGTAGGAGGTTGACACCTCTTGCACATTGCCCCCAAGTTAGGCTTTGAGCCAACATTTGTTTGGGAATGGAGACCTTCCCCCGAGTTCGGGGGGTGGGTGGGGTGGGGGGGGAATTATTACAGTTGGACTGCGGTTGCAGCCCCCAAGTTTATATGTACATTCTTTCTGTACCTATTGACAGTACTGTTCAGTTTTAAGATGGGTGAGGATGCATACTCAGTGTTGGGCCCTGGGACCCTAGCCGGATCCGGAGTACAAGGTACAAGGAGCGTGATCTCTACATTAAATCCTGCAATGTTTTCTCACATCTTCCATGTCTTCTCTTAGGATACTCTCCTGGAACACGAGAGGCCTTAACTCACCGATTAAAAGATCCCTGGTCTTTCAGTTTGTTAAATCCTACCACCCTCACATATGCGTGTTCCAGGAGACACATCTGGTCGGAAAGAAGACGTTTAGTCTAAAAAAGCCATGGGTGGGGCATCACTATCATTCGACTCATTCAACATTCTCACGGGGCGTCAGTATTCTAGTTTTGAAGTCACTCCCCTTCAGGCTCCTTGACCTGGCTCTGGATCCGGAGGGTAGGTACGTGGTGATGCATGCACTGATACACAATGTCCCATGGGTTATAGTGGGCCTGTATTTGCCACCCCCGGCCTCTTTACACGTACTAAACCTTATCACTACCAAGATAGCAGAGTTCTCCACGGGCAACGTAGTTCTCCTAGGCGATTTTAACTTAGTCCCTGACGCGGCGATTGATAGACTCCACTCTGCTGACACGACACGCCAGGGACTAGCGGACTGGGCCGACACGTATGGGTTTACAGACGTTTGGCGCTGGAAGAACCCCCAGGCGAGGGCATATACCTGTCATTCATCGACCCATAGAACCTTTTCACGCATTGATCTGGTCTATGTGGGCAGCCCTGTGCTCCCCAAGGTCCGGGAGGTCAAGATCCTCCCAAGGGGTATCTCGGACCACACCCCTCTCCTCGTAGACATTGAACTCTCGTCTGCCCAGTCGGACAAACTTTGGAGGTTGTCTAGGTACTGGGTGTCGGATGAGGGGGTGGAGCCGAGATATGGCCAGGAACTGGAGATGTATTGGAGGGCGAATGAGGGCACAGCCTCGGCCGCTTCGGTCTGGGATGCCTTTAAGGCCTATTCAAGGGGACAGTATCAGACCATCATTGCGGAAGTTCGTAGAGAGCGCAGGAAAGAACTCACCGACACAGAGGCAGAAGTTGTGAGGCAAGAGGCTGAGTATGTGCGATCCCCAGACCCCCAATCCTATGCTAAGTTGCAGTCCCTGTCCAGGGAGGCTCTCTTGCTGCGTACGGCTCTGACGCAAAAGAGACTTTTACATCAAAAACAAAGGATATTTGAACAGGGGGAAAAGACTGGACACCTGCTGGCTTGGCTCTCCAAAGAGCAAACAGTAGGTATGACCATCTGCCAGATCCAACCTGCTGACGGCCCCCCCTTATCCACTCCAGAGGAGATTAATTCCGAGTTTGCCTCCTTCTACCAGAGTTTATATCGCTCTAGAGTGGATTACGACCCCCTGGCCCTGGTAACCTACCTGGATAACGTAGATGTCCCGTCCCTCACCCCAGCTTATGCTAGGACCTTAGACGCCCCCATTAAAACTGAGGAGATACAAAAAGCGCTAAAAATGATGCAGACGGGGAAAACACCGGGACCGGACGGTTTCCCGGTGGAATTTTATAAAGCGTATGCGGAACAGTTAGCCCCCAGATTTCAATCACTACTGGCGGAGTTCATGAAGAGTGGCTGCCTTCCAGACACAATGCAGGAAGCGGTGATAGTGGTCATCCCGAAGCCGGGTAAGGATCCTGCTTCGTGTTCATCAAATCGCCCTATTTCCCTCCTCAATGTGGACGCCAAAATCCTTTCTAAGGTCCTCGCCAATAGACTAAACACGGTCATCCACCCGGACCAGACGGGCTTTATGCCCGGAAGAGGGACGGACATAAATATCCGTAGACTACACACACACATTGCACTTGCCTCAGAGAGGGGGGTTGGAGTGGTGGCCTCACTCGACGCCGAGAAGGCATTCGACTCGGTCGAGTGGGGCTACCTATGGGCTGTCCTCCAGAGGTTTGGCTTCGGCCCTGGGTTCCTGACTTGGCTCCAGATGCTGTATGCCCGGCCGAGGGCCCGGGTCCGCACCAACGGGACCCTCTCGGGGGAATTTACGCTGGGGAGGGGCACGAGGCAGGGATGCCCGCTCTCCCCGGCCTTGTTTGCACTGGCTTTGGAACCCCTGGCATCCCTTCTCAGAGCTAGCGAATCCATAAAAGGCATACAGGTGGGTAACCTGACAGAAAAAATCTCCTTGTATGCGGACGATTCACTCCTTTATTTGGCAGACGCCTCTGATTCATTAAGGGCGGCATTGGCCCTATTTGACGAATTCGGACACTTTTCGGGAGTTCGCATAAATTGGAGTAAATCTGTCTTATTTCCCTTATGTCCATCCATGCCTCAGGCTGATACGGGAACCCCTTTGAAATGGGTGGACGAATTCACTTACTTAGGAGTGAAGATAGGGCACAGCATGGCAGGATACCTAGACAAAAACTTGTACCCACTGTTATCACAACTCCAGCAGAAGTGCTCTGTCTGGAAGTCCCTCCCATTGACACCAGTAGGAAGGGGCAATCTTTTAAAGATGATCTATTTACCAAAATTCCTCTACTTCTTTAGGCAGACCCCGACCCCGATCCCCAGATCTTTTTTCCGACGTCTAGATAGCATAGTGATATCCTTTATCTGGGCTGGGAAAACCCCGAGGGTGGCACTTAGCATACTCTACCTCCCTTTGTCTGGGGGAGGCTTGGCGATGCCCAACTTCCTAGTTTACTATTGGGCTGCGGTCCTGGTGACAATAAGGTGGTGGTTTTCACAACCAAAAGGAAATCCAGCGGTCAACCTGGAGGCAGCCCTGATGGGGTCGTATGCGGCATTGTCCAACCTTCCGTACAGAGGTCCAAAGGCCTGCCCAGAAGTCACTACCCCTATGAAGACTACCCTTCAGGTGTGGAGATCCTCCAGAGCTGCTCTTCTGGACGAATCCAGCATCTCTCCCCACACCCCAATATGGGGTAACCCCAGACTCACACACCTCTATACAATCCCTGACCAAGCTGGGTGGGCACGAAAAGGTATCACCACCCTGAAACATGTTATGCCACGGGGCACGGTACTTACGTTCCCGGAGTTGCAGGCCTCCCATGATCTCCCGAGAGCATTTCTCTTTAGGTACTGGCAGCTCAAACACGCTCTTAAGGCCCAATTCCCCTCCCAGATGACCCTTGAACCTGACTCCATAGAACGCCTCCTAATATCGCGAGCGCTGGACAAACCCTTATCCTCCCTATACCTCTATCTTACTGCGGCCCACGATGTAAAAAGTAATAAATCCATGCTTAAATGGAGAGCGGACATTCCGTCCCTGGGGGAGGAGGAATGGGAGGAGTGCCTCACGGCCTATATTCCATCTATGATCGCCACCAGGGATAGATACATCCAGTTAAAATTCCTACATAGAGCCTATTACACCCCTCAAAGACTGGCTAGCATATATCCGGGCACGAGTCCCAATTGCACTCGCTGTGAGCTCGAAACTGGCTCCTTCTTCCATATGGTCTGGTCCTGTCCCAAGCTGCTCCCTTTTTGGAGCTCGGTTGCAGACACCCTGGGGTCAGTTTGCGGGGTAGAGTTGCCCTTGGATCCCCAGATCCTGCTCCTGAGCCATTTGGAGGATATAGCGGGGGATAGATATGTCAAACTGTGCCTTACATATTCCCTATTTTACGCCCGTAGAGAGATTCTTCTCAAGTGGAAGCAAAAAGATCCCCCATCCAGGGAAGCATGGCAGAAGGCAATTAATAATGTGTTACCCTTATACCGTATTACTTATGAAAGCAGGAACTGCCCACAGAAATTTGATAAGGTTTGGTCTTGTTGGGTGGATGCATATGATTAATCATGTCCCCCCCCCCTCCCCTCCCCGTCCTTCCCTCTCCTCCCCCGCTCCCCGGGGGGGGGGGGAGTCCCACTCGGGAGAGCTGGCCTCTCTCGGGGGGCTCCCCCCTACGCCCGCGGATGCCCTCCCCCCCCCCCTCAGCCGATACCTTCACTTATCCTGTGCAGCTATCCACAAGCTTCCCTCACCGCTGATATTGCTACCCTACTTTGGCGATATCCTTCACCAACTGTTTGTTATAAAGCGGAGAAAAACTTGAATAGGAATTAATGACTGTTTAGTATGCTAAATACTGTTGTGCACTTGAACATCTACTGTCGGATCCTCTGTATGATGTATGTTGTGTTGTGTTGTACTGTCTAGTTTGTTAATAAAATAAAAAACTTTTCTGTTAAAAAAAGAGCATATTAAATAAGGGCATTAGCCAATGCATCCCATTGGGTAAAAAATTTAAAAGAGCGAACAAAAGTCCTATATGGCTTAACTCCCATGTAAAAATGGATAGGATAGGATATGATTTATTAAGATCATACATCAAATAACAGATGCAGAGCAATAAAAATTGTGATCACAAAAATACATATAAAAGCAATGTGGAAGGCATAAGATAAGCAGGAGCAACGCGTTTCGACACCATAGGTCACCAACTGGGGCATATCTCCTGCCTCCCCACATTACCGAGATATTTATAGACTAATGTTTAATATTGGAAAATACCGGCAATGCCCCCTGCAACCAGAAGTAAGACTAATGGCTTGCCCCCCAAGCCTCCATATCAGTCAGAATGGCTGGAGGGGGGAAAATACAAACCAGAGGTCTCAAAACAATATGAATTAATGCTAAAATACATACAGGATAAAATACAAAAAAATACAAGAAATGGCTATAGATATATGGTATATCTGCTCGAGTGCAAGGATCCCTGCACACCAAGATTCTGATCCCTGATTCTGTAATGGAGAGCTGTAGCCAATAAGGATGCACCACACATAAACGGCAAAGGCAGAGTCGTAGCACTAGCCAATCACTACTCCGAAACTACAGGCATCCCAAAGACACGTGTCACGTGCGTGCACGCTCCCAGAAACTAGAGCGCAGCTGCCCCACAACGTCATCGCGGAACCAGCGACACAGGTATCGCGTGGATGCGTGTCACGCGTGCACATGCTCCCGCCAACGGGAGTGTGGCAACGCCACTTCGTCATCCCGGCAGTAGATATGCCCCAGTTGATGACCTATGGTGTCGAAACGCGTCGGTCCTGCTTATCTTATGCCTTCCACATTGCTTTTATATCTATTTTTGTGATCACAATTTTTATTGCTCTGCATCTGTTATTTGATGTATGATCTTAATAAATCCTATCGATTGACCTGCACCACTGGGAGCTTCCCCCCCCTTTTTTTTTTTTTTACTTTTGTCTGCATATTGGGCTCCTGTTGAGAACCTTTATCCCTATGGTTGTCTGGAGTGACCTACCCTTGACTCATTGATGCTACTTTGGTTGCATGGTTTGGATTCCAAGGATCCATCGTTTGGTCCCGTCCAGCCTCTCCTTCCAGAGCGATAGGAGTCAAAGGTCAGAGCCCATTAGACTCACTGCCATATGGTAGGTGTGTCCAACATATCTGGTAAGAGTATTTCATCTTTTCCATTTGACTACTGCTCCTGGAAGTTTCCAGATTCATCTGGGTCATACCATTTGAAATTTCAGTTCTTCATCACTTTTGAAAAAGTGGACTTTTTACTATTGGCACTTTTCTTTAAACTTTGGTGTTTGTTTCAGATATGTATATTATGTGCTGTTTTGCTGTTCTACAGTGAATTTTTTCCTTTTTTTTGTTTATGCATTTTAGTGCACTAATTTTTTAGCACAATTTTAGTATTATATACTATTTGTCAGTTGCCTACAGTTAGCACTGTATGCACTTGTATCTACAGTGGGTGTTTGATTATCACTTGCAGAATAATTGATTTTCTATCACTGTTTATTTACAGAGGTACTTCACTTTTTAGCGCTACACTAATTGTTTGCACATTTACCTTGACTTTGTTTGAGTGTTAGCAGTTTTTGTTCATTGTTTTTTTTTTTTTGGTTTAGCACAGTATTTTCCCCAATTTTTACAAATTAATGGGGTGGGCAACTACATGGCAAATGAGGTATAATGTAAAATAATGCATTTTGGGTGGCAAAAATATGAATGCAATATATACACTGGGGGAGAACCTCCTGGGGGAATCTAGTATGGAAAAGGACCTGGGGGTCCTAGTAGATGATAGGCTCAGCAATGGCATGCAATGCCAAGCTGCTGCTAACAAAGCAAACAGAATATTGGCATGCATTAAAAAGGGGGTCAACTCCAGAGATAATTCTCCCGCTCTACAAGACTGGTCCAGCTGCACCTAGTGTATGCTGACCAGTACTGGGCACCGGTCCTCAGGAAGGATGTACTGGAAATGAAGCGAGTTCAAAGAAGGGCAACAAATCTTATAAAGGGTCTGGAGGATATTGGTTATGAAAGGTTGCGGGCACTGAACTTATTCTCTCTGGAGAAGAGACGCTTGAGAGGTGATATGACAAATACCATACTGGTGACCCCACGATAGGAATAAAACTTTTTTGTTGAAGGGAGTTTAACAAGACACGTGGCCACTCATTAAAATTAGAAGAAAGGAGGTTTAACCTTAAACTATGTAGAGGGTTCTTTTACTGTAAGAGCGGCAAGGATGTGGAAATCCCTTCCACAGCCGGTGGTTTCAGTGGGGAGCATCGATTAGTTTAAAAAAACTATTAGATAAGCACCTGAATGACCGCAATATACAGGGATATACAATGTAATACTGACATATAATCACCCACATAGGTTGGACTTGATGGACTTGTGTCTTTTTTCAACCTCACCTACTATGTAACTATGTTTTTTGTATTACTTTTATGGTTTGGCTGAACTTGTGTTAAAAGGTCAGTAGCGCCAACTCCTATGGTAGCGTATTTAATGTGTTCCTGCATTTGTTTTTGTTTTTTTATAGCTCAAATGCTGTTTGCATTTAAAATGTATAGCTCTGCATCTCCAAAATGTCTGGCTTCAAAGGGAAAACCAATTAACAAGAGAATTCATAAAGAGTGTCTAAGACACACTTAAGAATTGCAGGTTTTGTATTTTGTCTTGGCACGTGTTTCAAATAAACAAAACGCACTGTGATCACTTTTGGTGTACTTATGGAGAATTATAAGTGTTATTTTATGGTAATAGCTATACAGTATATCATTTTTTAAAGTGGTTCTAAAGGTTTTTTATTTTCATGCATTAAGGTAAAAACTCTTCTGTGTCACAGAATACTCCCCCTTATACTTGAGTCCATTCTCGATCCAACGCCGTGCATGAGAGCAATGGCTCTCTCCCTCCTCCATTGGCTCCCGCTGCTGTCAATAAAATCCTGTGACGAGGGAGTAAGGGGTGGGGCCGAGCTACCCTGTCTGTGTCAATACATGCAGACAGGGCAGCTCGGGAGCGAGCCAGCGCAAGTTCCTTCATAGAAAGCAGGTTAAAGTCAAAATAGGGTGTTCACAGTCAGATTTCTTTGTCATATGAACACTTTAAGGCCCGAAGAAAAGCAACAAATCTTCAGTTAACCCAGAGAGAAGTTGCAGACTGCACTTCCTAATTCTGGAACTCTAGCTGAAAGCTAATGTGATGAAATGTACTGTTGCTAAATTTCGTTCTTTTTTATTTTTTTGTATTCTGGTAAAATATACTATGTAATCCTTAATTTCATATATGTCTTGTTCATTGATTTAGGGAATGGCAGATGGAAAGAGCATATCAAAGTGCACTTTGGCTAATGCAGCCTGATATAGTTTTCATCCTTGGGGATTTATTCGACGAAGGCAAATGGAGTAACTCTAAGGTGAGCCTTTTTATTTGTAAGGTTAAATATGAAATTCAGGCATACCTTTAAAAAATACACTAGTGCAGATGTGTATTCTCCTATATAAAGTTAGGTCCATACATATTTGGACAAAGGCACGTTTTATTTTTTTTCCAGGCATTTACTAAAACATATTCAAGCTATAGTTGTTATATAATGGATATGGGCTGAAAGTGCATACTCTCAAGTTTAATTTGAGGGTATATATATCCAAATTGGAGGAAGGATTTAGGAATTACAGCTCTTAAGAATAGCCAACCCCCTTTTTCAAGGGCTAATAATTACCAGTATGAGTTCATGTAATTCCACTGAAACTTGTTCATAATATAAAAACTTCTTCACCCAGGATGTTTACAAAACTCCTGCCACTCTCTCATAACTCTCAGTTCGGACTGTCTAGGTAAGACTAGATAACATTGCTTTCAGACCTAGCAGAAAATGTCCAAAGGTCAGAGTTCAGCTGCCTAATGCCTCTGCCTAGGTGGTAGGCTTCATATACTGTAGATCGGGATGGGAGAAAGACAGACATAGGCACAATCTCAAATGAAATCTGGAGTTATGCACCAGGTTTCTCTTTCCTCTCATAGGCTGACCCAAGTGTTCATCTTGCACAGGTTATATAGAACCCCCCAAATCCCTACACACCCATAGGTGTGAGAGACCACCCCTGTTGTGATAGGTGTGATCGTTCACTTGGAACCCTCATCCATCTCCTGAGGCGTCCCAAGTTAGAGAGCTTTTGGCCTGAGGTTGTAGGAAGAGGTCAACTGATATATTGGCCGGCCGATATATTGGCCAATTTTTGGCATTTTTTTAATTAATGCTTCAAATTAGGCTGATTTGACTTCACGCAGGGCAATCCGACTTGCGTGGGACAAAGTGCGACCCTGCACAGTGCAACTTCAGAGCGACTTGCAAATAACTTCTGCAATAGAAGTCAATGCAAGTTGCCTGAAGTCTCCCTGTGGAGCGACTTGCGTCTCTCCTATATGGATCATAATACGGCACTTAGTATTTATAGAGCTTTATTTGTAGCTCTTTCTGACTGGGTAATGGATCTCAATAAATATCGCCTATGAAAAACATACTACCTATCTTTGAAACTCTATGCACAAATGTAATGGTATATGGTCTAAATGGATGGAATATGTATATCCTGCCTTCTCTTAGAGCCCCGTGGGTGTACTGATAGTAGAGTATTTGTTGCAATCTTTTTGCATCTGTATGGCTGACCATGGTATAACTATTGCTCTCTTCTAAGGCTCATGCTTTTTGAACATTTTGTTTTTATTGTTTTGGGGGCCCTCCTTTTTTTTTGTACCCTACACTGTGTGCCGGTTTCTTTGTTAAACGCCAAAAGCCTTCTAACTAAAATCAGATTAAATCTCCCTATCCTTGACAAGTCAAGGAACATAGTCCCAATTTTAAGAACGGCTGAAACCCAGAATCAAACGAACAGAGCCACATCTTGGAACATTTATTATCATACCTCAAAATCTTATTTAACCTACATTTAGAGCAGTATATTAAATTCCAACGTTTACTAGACTAGCTTTAGCTCCTCACCCTAATAGGTAAGGATTCCGCTATACCCATTCCTTTTAAGGCCTCCAGCCTTGACTCTCCTTACAAAAACCTTGTTCAGGCTCCTTGCATCAGACCCCCCCCCCCCCTCTTTTTGGCATCCTGTGCTCTCTGGGGACCTTAACTCAGTTGTTCTCCCTTGCAGAAACCACCCTGGCAACCAGTGGGGACACTCCCTGAGAATCCATGGCCAGCATTATAGCCTTTTCTGGCAACATAATGTATCTCAGATCTGGCTACTCTTCCTGCTTAGAGCTTTACTCCATTATTCACAATTATAACAGTGTTCTAACATCCTAATGCCCTGCTCTCAAGCATCCAAAGGCCCTCCCTCTACATTATCTGACTTCTTTGTCAGGACGGTTAGCGCATGCCTTAAAGGATACCTCTTCGTCCAAAAAGTACTTCTTTTGTTTTTCCTTCAGCCCTCACAAAGGGCACACTGCTTCCAGACCCACTAGGCTTGATGGATGAGGGGCTTTTTACGCGCTATAGCTTATGTTCGATGCAGACACTTCCTTTTGTGCTATTATGTGCACACTTCACCAAAATCATTGGAGCATCCTGGGCTTTTATGCTTAAGCCTTTATTACCCTACTCTGTTAGTCCAATACCTGGTCTTCGGTTCCTACCTTCTAGTTACCATACCACAGGTCGCACACTTTATCTCAACTTCCGCCTAGAGCTTTTTTAAGGTACTCTGGCGCTTCTTCCCACCCTTTTGCCACAAGGTCTTCGTTACAGCACTGTCACCACCCAGATTGCAGCATACTCCTCCAATTTGCTTACCCCATTTCCGCATTCTACTCCGTAAGTACCACACATGATAATTCCCTTACTGATAGCAATGGCGGAAAGAAGGCCCAAGGGAACAGTGGCAACAGTTCAGGCGAACATTTGCTCTGCTGAAGGCCTGCAAAACACTGACAGTGACAATGCTTCCCTTGCACTGCAGCAGGACACTATATTAATATCAGTCATCCAATTCTAGCTCTAAGGCACGCAACACGCAGCCTGTTTGACTATGCCAGTTTTTTCTGCAACTATGTCACAATTTTTTGAACAACTAACTGCTTTAATAAAGCCATCGCTGTACAGGATTCAAAAACGGCAGGCTCCTTCTCCATCCCAAGTGGATTCATAACATTCCTTTTGGGCAATTCTGCAGGCTAACGAGAACGTGCACCAGGAAAAGTGACTATGAGAAGCAAGGGTCCAGCCTAAAAAGGAAATTCTTAGAGAAGGGCTATAAAGAAGATCTCATAGAACAAGCTTTCTCTAAATACTGGATACAGTATGACGAAAGCCTCTCAGACAACATGGTGATAGATGCCGACATAACTCGAAAAAATAACAAATAAGACCTTTCCAACTCCATTAGATTCAGTACTCAATATAACACAAAAGCATTCGATATCAAGAGTAATCCCAGCGTAATTTGAACATCTTCAAACAAGATCATACCCTAAATCAAGTCCTGCCATCCAGACCTGAAGTCGTGTTCCGCAAATCTAAAGACCTTAGAAGCTTGATAGCACAGAGCAGAGTATGGAAAGCTCCAAATGCAATAAAGACTGCCACTGGTCCCTGGTCATCAATCTTCGACCAAAAAGAAAACTATAAATGTGGCGTCAGGAACTGTGGAGCTTGTGCATACACGTCACACCGTAAAAAGGAGGTCGTGGGGTCCAAGGGCCATGGCCATAGAATTGGTCAGTTTATCAACTGTGGCACTTCGTATTAGGTCTATGGTATCATTTGCCCCTCCTTTAAGTTGGGTGCACAACACGCCCATTAAGAGTAAGACTCAGTGAACATAAATGCAGTATTATCAACGGTAATGTGTATGATCGTCATATGAAAAACAGGAAGAGCTACAACTATTCATTCCCTAGCCACTTTAAGGAGTGTCTTAATGGAAATCCAACAGGCTTACAAGTGTGCTAAAAAAGATGATGATACGGGAAGAAGATTCCAGAGACTGTAAACGAGAATCTTTCTGGATCTTCAAACTTGGCTCCTTTTGGGATGAACGAAGACCTTGAAGTCTAAATGCGCCATTACAAACAGCGTGCATACCGATTGTCTCTGGAACCTCCCCACCCCCATTGTCCTCAGTCTACCATTGGTCCAGCTATGTGTGTTTTACTTACAGAGTGATCTGCTCACTTCTGCTGTGTGAAAAAGCCCCAGCATTGCAGCACTTGACTCTCACCATGCCCCCTACTAAGAGACCGCTAAGTCAAAAAAAAACGTCCCTATTCATGAACAAATAGAATGGGCAATCCACAAAGATTGAGTCAATACAGAAAAGATTTTCAACCCTCCCAACAATCATTGTGTGTTCTATCCAGTGTAAAAAGTTCATAACCAAGGTCTGTTCCAGTAGTAGACCCTGCCAGTTTTGAATTAACACCTTTCTTAACCTATGAAGGATGTTCCTTTGTTCAAAGATTCTGCTGACTTACGCTCACAGGCCCAGCTCTTCGAACAGCTATTTCTTTCATTTCCATCTGTCAGACTGCAGCTATTAAGGAATAGGTCAATGAACAACCAAAACAATCCCATATTCCTGGACCGTTTCTTGGCTGAGAAATTACTTTCTCCTTGCGCTTTTGTGTGGATGTCCTATAACAAGTTATGATGCAAATCTCCAGAATGGCTCTGTTAACATATGCAGAATATTGTGGTTCAGACACCTTACTCATATGCTCTTTATAGGAGGAGATGCCTATTTGCATATTGTAATTTACCTACCTCATCAGCGATGTATCCATCTCTAGGTGGATAAGATAACCTAGCTCAAGAAAACAAAGCGCCTCCTGCACTAATACATATACACTCTACCATCTAGGTAAGAGTTTCCTAGGCATTTCTACATCAAGTCACTGTTGCCCAGCTGTTTAAGGCCATCACCTGGTCTTCTGTTATAACTTTTCCAAGTTCTACCAGATGGACATCCAGTCTTCTGTGGATGCAGCTTTTGGCTGCAAGGTTCTTGCAGTAGCACTCTGATTTAGATCTGTTGGCCCTTTTGGCTCTGTTTAGTTCTGGTAGTCTTGTTGCCCAACCTTCTTCCTTCACCCTTACTTTAGAACTTCCCAGGGTCTATGAATATCAAGCCCGTGTCCTGAGGTGGATAGAGGAATCCCTTCCATTGGGACTGGTATTTTGACAGTGGCATTCTCCACTGGGAGAATTCACTGATTAGTGGCTGCAACATGTCCCTTCAACAGAAATCTATTAAACGACTTATGCCCCGTACACACGGTCAGAAATTCCGACCACAAAATCCGACGGATTTTGTCCGAAACTGGTGTTGCATACACACAATCGGACAAAGTTGTTGAAAAATCCAATCATTCCGAACGTGGTGACATTCGTTGCGTAGGACGGAACTACGTAGAGGCTAGTAGCCAATAACTTTGGTCTCGTAATTTGATCTGAGCATGCGTGGCACTTTGTCTGTTGGAATTCTCGACACACGATCGGAAAAAGTCTGATCGGATTTTGTTGTCGGAAAATTTGAGATCCTGCTCTCAAATTATTTCTGTCGGAAATTCCGACGGAAAAAGCCCGCTAGAGCCCACACATGATCGGATTTTAAGACAACATAATCCGATCGGACTTTTTCCATCGGAATATCCGTGTGTACGGGGGAATTGGACTTTTGTCCAGTGAAGCCCACACGCCGAACAAAGTTTTTAGCTGATCCCTGCTGGACTGGCCAAATTTTATTCAGTTTATTCCCAGCTTTAATGATCTGCGCAAGGATGAATCGGTGTCTGGGGCTTGGGTAAAAATGTAGGATCTAGTCTTAGAACAATTTTATCTTGATTCAAAAGATATAAAGCTATAGTAAAAGTTTGTTTCTCTGCATAGCTTGTAATTCGGTATGTACATGCAGACATCCATATTTACATATTAAATATTCAAACTTTGCTTCCTTTGTGCGTTTCTGCTCAATTTATCTCACTGCAAACCGTCCTAATAGAGTATAAAGAGTATTTCTGTTCAATAACACTAGACTGTTATGTTTTGTAGCTAGAAACCATGTGACCTAGGCTGGAAGCTCTGGAGCAGCAGTCAAGAAACTGTGTGTGTGTGTGTGTGTGTGTGTGTGTGTGTGTTTTGCATTTTGTGACTACTGATTTGTTATTTTCTTTGCAGGCATGGGATTATGATGTTTCTCGCTTTCAGTCTATGTTCAGACACCCTCCTCAAACTGAACTGATAGTTGTTGTGGGGAATCATGATGTTGGATTTCATTACGAGTGAGTGTTTCAACTGCAGTTGTAATGTCAAATAGTATTTTCAGATATAACTTCATACAGTTTTCAAAAAATAATTACAACTGGCTATATAGATATGGTGCTGAGCAGTTATATTTCTATTCAGATTTAGATAAATACAGTATCCAATGACACATAAGCACTGCTGACACAAGTTATTTGTTGTATATCAGGGCAGCTATCCCCCTTTTGGTTATCCATTCATTAAAAAAAGTGTTCCAGTTCTTTTCCTGAATGACACAGTGGTAGAATCACCATTTGGATTTGTCAAAATGGTAGGTCTTTGGCTTTTGCTCAAGGAAAAATAAAAATAGACATCCGTAATTGGTGTGGTTCCCCATTAGGTGATATCACCATGATGACAAGGACATTGTAATCGCATGAGGTATGATAGTAAACAAACCTTACTATCGCTGTGCACGCATGTTTTTTTTATTTTGTTTACCGTGATTTAATAATAAAGAAAACCCAATACATACAATGAGAGGGATATTTGTATATATCACAGTACAGGGCTATCGCTTTTTTTGTTTTTTTTTTAACTAACCTTTTTTTTATATGGCGCCACAAGTTTTGGTTAGGAATTATTGTTACACAATTTCCACTCACCCAACTTGTTTTTGTATATTTATGGAGTTTTAAGTCCCCATCCTAAAGCCTAGTACACACGGGCCGAATATCTGGTGAATACTGGTTAACACATGCAAATAGTTCCTCCATCATTTAAATCCTAATAAACGCTCGGTCATTTGCCCTTCCCGTGCTTTTGGTGCATGGGTATGAACACCCCGCGTTTGTTTTAAGTACCCCCTGTCTGATGTGCATGATTTTATGGTAATTCAATTACAATGACTGGATTGTTCATTAGGGCGTAAACACTGGCAAATGATAAATTGAAGAAGCCATTTGGGTGACTGGTAAAATGTTAGTATAATCTGCAAGTCCCGGTTATGTTTTGATTACTTTTACCAGACATTTGTCTGGTAGGGGAGGTTATTTTGAAATTTTGTGGGGGGCGAGAATTTTGGGGTATACAAAAAAAGCATACCGTATATACTCGAGTATAAGCCGAGTTTTTCAGCACTTTTTTTTTTTTTTTTTTGTGCTGAAAATGTCCCCCTTGGCTTATACTGGAGTCCAGCACTTTTCTGCAGCAGAAAATGTAATTTTTCGACCCGACTTTGGGGCCCCATATCTGGGGTTCCTAGCACCAAGAGGCCCCGAGATACAGGGCCCCAAAGTCGGTTTGGAAAATGTCATTCTCTGCTGCAGAAAAGTGCTTGACATTTTCTGAACCGACTTTGGGGCCCCCATATCTCGAGGCCACTTGGTGCTAGCAACCCCAGGTTTGGTGTGCAAACCCAGGGGAACTAGCATTACAACATATCCAATGGGATTCAGATGGGGTTCCTAGCATCAAGTGGCCCCAAGATACGGTCAACTGTGTCCATCTGCAGCAATGTCATTTCAGTACCCTTTGGGTCCAGAGAATTTGGCTGCAGATAGGGGGCATCTAGGAACCCTTAACTACCAAGTTTGAATTTCGGGGGACCTATGGCTGCAAATGGGCACAGTGAGGCTGCAAATGGGCATTGTTGACCCTCTTTATCACTTACAGTAGCTGCGCATTTCTCACTTATACTCGAGGCAATACGTTTTCCCATTTTTTTGTGGTAAAATTAGGTGCCTCATCTTATATTCGGGTCGGCTTATACTCGAGTATAAACGGTACATTCCTCACTGCTGCCTTCCTATGCTGACTCTTAAACCAAGAACTGGGTGATCACAGCACTGATCACTCGCTTCTTGGTCTCTTCCCAATGGAGTGCAGGGTCTGGTTTTGGCTCTCAGCCGCTCAATGAAAGGCAGAGCTAGCTGTCATTTAGGCAGGCAGCTTGCTCTGGGTCACAAAAATAATAAAAGCACAGCCAAAAAAATATCTTAAAAAAAAAAAAAAAAAACCACATTTTCAAGATGATTGCTGTGCCTTTCCTGTTGCTTTAACTATTGTCTCTGTATACTAATGTTTCTGTCCCTTTTGCAGAATGACTGAACATAAACTGAAAAGATTTGAGAGGGTGTTTAATATCACTTCCGAAAAAGTAGTTACTCGTAAAGGAATAAAGTAAGTTAATCCATGTAGAAATCCTACTAGGAATAAGCCTGCTACTTTGTGGCAGGCACCCTGTTCTTACATTTGCCAGCATTCCCCTGTCACGCAGTATGTCACCAGAGCGCCTTGCAATTTCTAAGGGACTTCACTTTTTTCCCTGTATAGCGATACAGAGAAATATCTTGTTCTTTTTATATCTGTCAGTATTAGGCCCCTTTCACACTGGGGCGGGAACCGCGGTGACGGTAAAGCAGCGCTATATTTAGCGCTGCTTTACCGTCGCTTTGCCCGTGCGGTTTTACCCCCCGCGAGCGGCCGAAAAAGGGTTAATATCCCCCGCAGAGTGCCGCCGTAGCGGCGGTATTGCCGCGGTATTACCGCGGTGTCCCATTCAAATCAATGGGAAGGAGCGGTATAGGAGCGGTGAATACACCGCTCCTATACCGCTCCAAAGATGCTGCTAGCAGGACTTTTTTTGCCGTCCTGCTAGCGCACCGCTCCAGTGTGAAAGCCCGCCGGCTTTCACACTGGAGTGAATGGGGCCGTTTTTTTCAGGCGGTATACAGACGCTATTTTTAGCGCTGTACCACCTGAAAACCGCCCAGTGTGAAAGGGGCCTAAGTGTGTTTTTTTTTTTTAAATTTTTTTTTTTGGGGGGGGGTGTTGTCTCTGGCAGGCAGATCAGGTGGTGGGGGGGTGTTAATAATTTTATGGTTCCTCACTACTGACAGTTGAAGTCTAATGCCGGCCATACATTGTTCGAATTACAACCAAATTTTCTTTTAAAAATTGTAATTAAGAGTTTTCATTAATTTGGCACCATTAGTGGTCAGCAACCAACTTGTCCGGCCGTCGAAATTTGAGTGATCGGGCACATTGGAAAGTTTTGAGAAACAAACAAAATTCTTATCAATGATGGGAGAATAATGCGAGACATATAATCGAAAAAGAAATGAGCATGGGCTCGAAATCAATGATGGCACCATCTGATTACAAACTGCACGAAATTTCAAATTTTTGAAAGAAATTTGTTTGTAATTCGACTCATGTATGACCTGCATAATGCAAACATGTTTTAAAATAGTACATGCTGCATTATGTGCTTTAAGCAGATTCATGTTAAATGAATAATGCACAAAATTACAGGTATAATAAATCTGCACCATGAATAAAACTTTTTTTTTTTTTTTTTTTTTATATATATCTCCATTTGTGCAATGAAAGAACTACAAAACACACGTATAAAACAAAGGCCAGACTCGCATTTTTGCAGTGAAGTTTTTCTGTGTTGTGTTTTACATGTGTTTTTAGGTGCACTGCCATTAAATTAGAATGCAGGTTTTATGAAAGTTCACTAAAGATGCAGCATGCCGGACTCTTGATGCACTTCTATAAAAACATACCTTTCTGATAGTTTAATGGTAACACACCTAAAAAAACACACATAAAAACATGATGCTCAAAAACAACGCTGCACAAATGTGGACCTGACCTTCAACATACATCAAAACTCTTGTTACTGCATATTGTGACTGCATGTTTTCAACCAGTCCTAAAGACACTTTAGTGGGAGAGCACTCCGCTCATTCCTGTACCTCCAGTCACTATTAAAGTAGTATTAAACACAAAAGCAAACACTTATTATTTTGCAGCTTAACAATTCTTAACTGTGACTGGCTTTCTTTGTAGGTTTTATTTTCACCAGACAGTAAATGTTTTTTAAAAGAACAAGCTCTCCTGAAGATGTAGCCATTAAAGAGATGAGATAAACTCCATTTAACACTGTCGGGGGCACTTACAATGATCCGCTTTTATTTATTTATGTAAAACCTTTATCCCAAAAGGAACAAAAAGTGTTTGCTGTAATTGCTTATACGTGGTTAGCTGGAGTCTGGCTTCAATTTGTTAGTGTATTTAAATCTGCTAGTACATCTAACAGTCCCTATGGACTGGCAATGCTGTGGTCTAAAGGTGCCCCATGTACTCCTTCATCCAGGGTTCCACCATTTGAAAACAGAGGGGGGAAAAAAGACCTAAAAAATAATAGATCTCATGATTGGTAAGCTGCAATTTATTACATATTTGGTTTTGGCTTTAATACCACTTTAATGTTTAGAGCCAACATCTTGACTCAAAGGCTAGACTCAATAGCAGGAAGATAATTGATCTTTAAGTGGACACGTGATGATAAAGCACTCCTTTATCCGTGAATGTTTTCTTTCAGTTTTGTCCTGGTGAACAGTGTTGCTCTGGAAGGGGATGGCTGTGCGATTTGTAGAGCAGAAGAGGATCGTATTTTTAAAGTTTCCAGGCAGCTGAATTGTTCCAGAAAAGTGAGATCTGTAATATTTTATACTTTAAGCCTAGTACACACTAGTATTTATTTTATTTATTTATTTATTTATTTTTGCTCAACCCAGCAGGGCTGAATGAACACAAACTTGACAGCTCAGGATCAGCCGCTGTAGTAACCATGCAATGTTAGTACAGCACCCCCCGCGCTGTGCTATTGTGTTCTAATGGGGATATCCCCCCCCCCCCCCCGGCCAGAACACTCCGGAGTGCTCTCAGCCATTGTTTGAGAGGGCTGCTCTGAATCCAGTACACACGGGCCAAATGTTGGCCAGTTTCTATCGAACCAGCCGATGCCGCCTGACATTCGGCCATGTGTACTAGGCTTAACGAAATGCTCTTTCATTCTCTGGAAAAGTTAGGGCTCCTTTACACACACGCTTTGAAATTAACACACATTAACCACTTGACCACTGGGCACTTAAACCCTCTTCCTAACCAGACCAATTTTCAGCTTTCGGTGCTCTCACACTTTGAATGACAATTACTCAGTCATGCAAAACTGTACCCATGTGAATTTTTGTCCTTTTTTTCACACAAATAGAGCTTTCTTTTGGTGGTATTTTTTTGCGCTATAAATCAAAAAAGACTGAAAATTCGGTAAAATTCTTTGTTTCTATTAAAATTTATTGGCAGAGTATTGCACAGTGTTGGCAGAGTATTGCACAGTGTTGCACAGTACTGTCACTGAGCAGTGCTGTGGGAACTACACATCCAGCCCACAGCTTGCTTTTTTTTTTAATGTGTTTTTGATGCTTCTAGGATGCTTTATTTTTAAGCTTTAATGAAGCTTGATGCATGCCCTGTGTTGGTTTTCTAATTTTTCGAAAGGGGAAGTGATAATTTAATAATTTAAAAGCAAAGCGAACTCTGAATTCAAGCTCATGTACCTTTTTGGAGGTGCAGTTAAGAGCGCTCTAATAGACTTGTATGGGGGCTTTGGAAAAGCACTGAAGCAAGATGAAAGCGACCTGGGGTATAATTTTTGAAGCAATGCAAATGCATCATGTTAACAGGAGTGTAAGGTAACCATTTTATTTAGTGACAGGTGCTTTGATTGGTGTTTTGAAGCAAGTGTAAATGAGCCTTTAAGTTCCAATGAAATGATATTCCTTGCCAAACAACCTATTTTTTACAAGCACCCTGCCCTTCCAACTCGGTTAGCATTTAGCCATCTTAAACAAACATTCCACCCCACAATAAAATGCTCACCTTGGTCCGGCCAATTCCAGAAGCTGCAGGTGATATCACCGTGCTTTGCGACTGAGCTGGGAGCTTGAAATCCTGTGATACTGCATTCTTGTAATGGCCTGCCAGGGCCAAAGTAAGTCATTTTTTGGGGGTAGTAATGGATTGTTTGCAAATAGCTTTTTGTATTGCAGGGGTTGCCAAAAAAGTGTATGCTTTTGTTTAGCATGAAAGGTCCACTTTAATGTTTAACACTACCTTTCTCTAATACTTTCAGATTTATTATTGTATAGTGGTACAGGAAAGAATGACTTTGCAAATATAAGATCTTGAGTTGATATGCTTTTGTTCACTTCAAGCAGGTTTTACATTCCATTCAAGACTATGCTAATGCAAAGCCACTTGTAGCAGATCATATGCACCTGTTAATAAAAACCGAAATGATTTCAGAAGCATCTCAAACTGGTGCCAAAATGGTGCCATCAGTACAAGCCAAAGCTTGTTAACAAAGGCCCTTAGTATACCTACTGAAACGTGTTCCTTTGCTTGAACAAAGCATAAATTGCCAGCACACCGTGGATCTTCAAAAAAGCACAGAAAATGTTTTTTTTTTTTTTTTTTTTTTTTTTAGCGCAATCACATCATGGCAAAGAATTGTGATGTTTCAAAGCTTTACAGGACCCCTTAAGCTTGGACAGGCTCGTCAAGTATTCAATGTACAAAACTGGAAATATTCGGATTTTGTATATTGCTTCTTTGGAACAGTTGTCAACATTGAATGCTTTGTCTGAGTTGGCACACAGGCAGCATAGGTACCTATAACAACATAAACATTTCCCATTGGATACTTCAACAGCCTGAACAGGCTGAACACTGTTTATAGAGCTGATTTGCCTCAATACAATATTTAAAGTAGAATTCTGGGCTTTATCTGAGTCTTAAAATGCTCCCTCCCGGAAACTAACATGGTAGAAATAGATGGATACCCTTTGATAAAATGTAATGGTTCTAAAATCTCTATTTCTAGTATCCTTATTTATTTATTTATCATATTTCATTTTATGTTATATATTCTTACCTACTTCTGTAATTTATTGAGCTTCATTCCTTATGTTAACATGTATCTATTAACGTGTATGTTAAGCTTATCACATTGAACTTAATAAAAATCTTTTGACAAGGAAAATGCTCCCTCCCCTCATAACCATTATTCTGACTGACCTGTGTAAGTAAGATCTAAAAACTTGCCTATTCTCAGCCCACTCCAGTCCAGTCACAATATTATATCTGTGTCAGCCAGCGCCGGCTGCAGGGGAGAGGAGAGAATGCTACATAACGGCTGATTATGCCTAGGAGCAGTGAAATAACCCATGGGCTCCTATAGCCCATTCATTATTGGTGCTTCCTTCACTTTCCTGCAGTGGCTGCTGGCTGGCACATGGGAGCTGGATCACATGACCGGACCAAAGTGGCCCGAAAATAGGTAAGTAGAAATAACAACAATCTTACACAGGTTAGTCAGCATGGGTGTTAGGAGTGGGGAGGGAGCATTTCTAATACCAATTTGGTAAAGGCTGGAATTCTACTTTAAAGGTTCAGTTTAAACTTTATTTAATTTTTTTTACTTTCAAATACAGCACCGTGATGATTTTAATATTATATAAATAACACTGAATGAATTAGTATTGTAGGAAATAAATTACAAATTCTGTTCTTGACAGAAAAATCAATCAGATTTTGAGAAGAAATGTGGAAGACTTCACCTGCTGCCTCCATCCGCTCCGATTCTTTTACAGGTTAGAAGATCACACTGAGAATAGCCAATGTCAAACTACACTTTTGAGCAGGATGCACTAGAAAACTGTAATGGAAACAAAAAATGAGGTATACAGTGGCGCTTGGAGAGTGATAAGTGGGATATGGGACAATAAATGAACCCAATTGGACCATCAAGGATGATTAAACAGTACTTATTGTGATGAGTCCATAGTGGGGGATGGTGAGGTCCCCTGGTGGGGCTTTAAAGTTTGTAGCTGGGACCCTTGATAAAAGCCCAAAGGAGGGGGCTAAGATAAGACAGGCACTCAGATTCTGCAGCCAGCTGGGAGAGAGAAATATATAACCTATAGAAATCTGTAATATTGCTTTAAATCCTATGTTACAAAAATAAATAAAAAAAACCTTCTTATTCATTCAGGGACTCACTTTCTCAAGACACTTACCATATTAATAGAGGATAAATTGGTCTGTAAGGATCCAAATAATAGGCTTTAGGAAGCCCTTTTTTGAGCTCTGTTCTTGCCGGCCTATGCCCGATTCTGGCTGTGGCTTCACATTGTCAAACAACGTCTTACTGGTCAGAATTTCTTAAGAGATCAACCACTACTTTTTAAACTCATGGAGCAGATGGCTATAGTGTTGGCTGTGACGTTTTGCTGAAAGGTTCCAGTTTAATCTTTCTCATATGCCTCACATAGGGCACTATGGCTAAAATGCTGGACTGCAAAATCTTTGAGGCAGAAATGTTTGCTCTGAATGGCCTTTGAGGTACCACATTTATTTGCTCCAGCTTTTGAAAATATCATCTGAGATGCTACTGGTGGCAAGAGGATTTGCTTTCTGCAGTGGAAGAAGTCTAAGGATTAGAAATCAGTCATCCACTGAAGAAATGTCCCTTTCATATCTCTAGTCCCTCAACATCAAGATCCCCACCAAAGCTCGGCTCCTATTCTAGTCTGGCTTTCAAAGTCTGCCAAATCCTCAGGCATTGCTTTCTCCACATGAAGGTGTCCCACTCCAATTTTCCAGAACATGGTTGTGTCTGTTTATCCTTAGATGACTTTTGAATGGGTGTAGGAGGTGGTATTCCAGCGCTGCACACTCAAGTTTTGCGCTCCTCCTGGTTTCCTCTCCTTGACCATTCAAATCTAAATCTGTTCACTGTTGCTGAATCAAATGAGAGCACTGGCCTCATCTTGGATCTCAAGGCTCTGAATGTTTACATTTGAGTCCAGAAGTTCAGGGATGGAATCCACCAGATCTGTCATTGCCTCCCTTTTACCTGGGAGACTTCCCTGCTTCTGTGGACATCAAAGATGCTTACTTGCATGTTCCCATCTTTCCAGTGTTTCAGAGCTTTCTAGGCTTTGCCATGGGACTCCTACACTGCCAGTTTGTGGCCCTGAACTTTGGCTTTTCCTCTGCACTGTGGGTGTTCACCAATGTGCTGGTTCCAGTTTTAGACATTCTGCCTTTTTTTGGCACCCCTATTGTGGAACAATGTATATCTAGCTGTCCAGAAATGAGAGGTTTGAGCGGATCCTGAACCTTCAGAAACCATTGATAAAACAGACCCTTCACTTGGAGTGGCTGAGTCTAGTTCTGGACACTCCTGAGGCCAGAATCTTCCTTCCTCCAAATTCTCCGGTGAAAAGTTCAAACTCTCAGCTTCTGTATGAGAGTCTTCAATTTGAAGGTTGCCTCTTTCTAAGCCAGTGATGGCGAACCTTGGCACCCCAGATATTTTGGAACTACATTTCCCATGATGCTCATGTGCAGTATAGCTTAGCATCATGGGAAATGTAGTTCCAAAACATCTGGGGTGCCAAGGTTCGCCATCACTGTTCTAGGCAGTCTTATCTGTATTTCACTCCAGACATCTGCAATTCAACATGTTGTTGTTGTGCTGCCTCTGTAAATAGCAATTTAGTTGACACCAAAGGCCAGCAAATTCCTTAGTCATCAAGCCAGGTATCAGGCCCAGTGGCGGCTGGTGCTCAAATTTTTTTGGGGGGCGCAAACAAACTGAAAAAGTCTGAAAAACACTGAAGAAAAACCCATCAATTGCAGCCTCACTGTGTCCATCAATTGCAGCCTCACTGTGCCCATCAATAACACAGATATTCTCTACGGGGTTTAGGTCAGGCGAGTTTGCTGGCCAATCAAGCACAGTGACGCCATGATCATTAAACCATGTATTGGTACTTTTGGCAGTGTGGGCAGGTGCAAAGTCTTGCTGGAAAATGAAATCTCCATAAAGCTGGTCAGTAGAGGGAAGCATGAAGTGCTCTAAAATTTTCTGGTAGATGGCTGCACTGACTTTGGACTTGATAAAATGGTGGACCAACACCAGCAGATGACATGGCTCCCCAAATCGTCACTGAATGTGGAAACTTCACACTGGACCTCAAGCAACATTGATTTTGTGTCTCTTCACTCTTCCTCCAGACTCTAGGACCTTAATTTCTAAATGAAATGCAAAATTTACTTTCATCCAAAAAGTGGACTTTGGACCACTGTGCAACAGTCCAGTCCTTTTTCTTCTTAGCCCAGGTAAGATGCTTCTGAAGACGTCTTTGGTTCAGAAGTGGCTTAACACAAGGAATGCGACAGTTGTAGCCCATGTCCTGGATACGTCTGTGTGTGGTGGCTCTTGAATCACTGACACTAGCCGTAGTCCACTCCTTGTGAATCTTGAATGGCCTTTGCTTCACAATCCTCCCAAGGCTGTGGTTATCCCTGTTGCTTGTTCACCTTTTTCTACCACACTTTTTCTATCCACTCAGCTTTCCATTATTAATATGCTTGGACAGCACTCTGTGAACAGCCAGCTTCTTTAGCAATGACCTTTTTGTAACTTACCCTCCTTGTGGAGGGTGTCTGACTGTGTTCTGGACAACTGTCAAGTCAGCAGTCTTCCCCATGATTGTGTAACCTACTGAACCAGACTGAGAGACCATTTAATTGCACACATGGATGATACATGACAGACGCTACAGCTGTGTCCCGCATCCCCTCTACTGGACCTGACCCCTCCTGCGATGACCACGCCCCCTCCGCCATGCCCCCTACCGTGTCCTCCCGGCAATGTGCCTCCCCTCCCCAAATACCACCCTTCCCCCTCACTTCCTGCTTTTCCCCTCTCCATCCTAAACAATAACCTCCTTCCCACCTCTCCACCCTAAACGATAACCTCCTTCCCACCTTTCCACCCAAACGATAACCCCCTCTCCACCATAATCCATAACCCACCTCCCCACCCTCACCAATAACCCCCTCCCCACCACTCCACCATAATCAATAACCCACCTCCCCACCCTCAACAATAACACCCTCCCACTTCTCCACCCTAAACAATAACCGCTGTGTTTAATGATGGGGGAGGGGTCCTGTGTAATCATGGGGGTTAGTGTGGGGGAGGGGTCCTGTGTAATAATGGGGCGTAGTATGGAGGGGGGGGGGGGGGGTCTGTGTAATGATGGGGGTAGTATGGGGAAGGGGTGGACTGTTTTAATAATGGGGACAGTATGGTGAAGAGGGTCCAGTGTAATGATCGAGGGGTGAAATTGCATGGGGGGCCCAATAAAATGTTTGTTTAGGGTCCAATCAATATTAAAGATGTCCCTGGCTGCGCCTGTCACTAAGTGCATACAGCATCCAGGGGTGGACTGAGCATTCGATGGTCTGTGAGGGGCCCCATGGGAGGTTCCTGTCAGCAGGTGATGCAGTGGCCCTCGGAAATGAGGAAGGGCTTGTGCTGGCTGGGATGAGAGAGATGGCGGAGCCATGCGAATGAGGGCAGACATTCCTGTTACTTCTCCTCCTGAGGGGTTCTACATAGGGACACACACCGCCTACTGTGTTCCCCTCTGTGTTCAGTGTAGGGGTAGGGTCACTGTCCACATCTCCGCTGTGGGGAACAGAAAGTCGTGCCAAGAAGAAAGCTGGAGGTGGCAGAGTGTACAGAGCAGCAGTCTGCCTTGTGTGCAGGTCAGTGATCGCCAGCAGCTTATTGTGTGCATTATTCTATAACAGGCTCAGTGTGACAGTGACTGCTCATGCACTAGATGTTCTAACCTATACATAACACTGATCTCTATACACTGAGTGCTATTACCTATTATTAACACTCAATATCAGTTCCACTTAGTGTACAGATACCAGTGTTAAATATAGGGAATAGCACTCAGTGTATAGATCTCAGGAATATATGGACTCCCCACTCTTCTACACATAATACTTACCGCCATACTACCCACTACTGTATACTCTGCACTGTACCACATTCTGCATGTAAGTAATCTCAGACTCTAACCACACCTCCTTCAAGCTGCGCCCACAACTAAGTGCAATTTAAACCACGCCCACTTTTCCCCACGGGAGCGATTTGCGACGCATTTTTTTCCTCTACAACAATAGGGCCCACTTTTGATCTTGCACAGGGGCCCACTGATTTCATGATACGCCCCTGATCAGGGTGTGTGGTTTTGTCAGAATATGTAGCCTGAGGCCACTCTTCATCGTTTATTCACCTGGGCTGTTTGGAAGTAGCAGCACGATCCTTTCCTCTTTACATTTGCTAACCCTCTGGATTGTTATTAGGATGAGCCTGCACCCCATGTTCTGGGACACAAGGATATGCTTTTACACCAGTCATTATTGGCTGGTGTCCTAGCTGGTTATTTATGCAGGGCCATGGCAGCTACAGTTGCAACAGAGGCTAAGATAGTGGTTTTATTGCTGTAAAGATAGGAGGGGGTGTTTACTTCTGTTTTAAAAAGCTGCTTCTCCTGTGTTTAAGGCTTTTGTTTAAGGCTTTTATGGTACATTGCTGAGGTCTCTTTCCAACTTTTTTGCTACAGCAGGTTCTGTTGTTTAACTTGCCATGTCCATACGGCTGTCTAGCATTGAGGATATGAACTACCTCTTAGTAGGATCCACCCTCCATTTGCAGTACCCTGTCCATTTTTTTTTGTCGATGTCTGTCTGTCTATGCTTTAGACGTGTTGATGGACATTCCCTTGCCTCCATTCTGTCTGTGATCTTCAGGGGACAATGCCCCCTCATTTTTGTAGCTGACCTGGCTATCCTCTATGGATGTCTCCTGGGGATGAATACCTAACCTATTTCTGCATATAAACCTGGGCCTTAGCTGAGAGGACCTTTCCCGCCATTTTGGCAACAAGGGATCCCTTTCTTCCACAGCAGTCATCACACAGGGATATTGGCACACCCCTGGATGCTACTAAGTAGGTTGCTGTTTGATCCTACCTGGGGGGGGGGGGGGCTACTAAGTAGGTTGCTGTTTGATCCTACCTGTCTGATGTTTTGTATATTCTGGTGTTTTTCACATCACCCTATTGCTCTCCTTGCAGCTTTTTTTGGGGGCTCTTGGATCCGGTACTAGCCTGGCAGAGTGAGTCCTAGGCACTGTGTGGGGTGCCTAATTGCATCCTGTCCACTGTTGTTGCTGATGGTGTAAACTTTTGACTAGGTTTTGGTGCTGCTTATTTGGGACTCTGCACTGGACCCAGCTTATTGCTTGGAATAATTAATGCTTGCTTGGTGCTGTCCATCTTGCCTGAGTCTTTGCATAAACTGGTAGATCTTCATGCGGCTCTTTTTTTTCTGAGCTAAGGTGCATGTCTCCATGGTGACCCATTTTTCAAGGTTTCCCTCTACTCCAGCCTTTCTCATTTGTGGGGGTCTCTGGTCTATCTTGGAGCTGCAGGCCCTATCTGTATTTTATTCAGTGTCACAAATTTTCTGTTTAGTCTTCTTTGGCTTTGGCCTTGGAACTCCCCCCATGGATGCCATTTTTGCATTATTGTTCAATCATGAACACTATTGTTGAATCGTGAATACTGATCTTACCTGAGGCAAGTGAGGCCTGCAGTTCTTTTAGATGTTGTTCTGGGTTCTTTTATGACCTTCTGGATGAGTTGTAGTCATGCTCTTGGAGTAATTTTTGTAGGCTGGCCACTCCTGGGAAGGTTCACAATTGTTCCAAGTTATCTCCATTTTTGGATAATGTCTCTCCCCGTGGTTCACTGGAGTTCCAAAGCCTTAGAAATGGCTTTGCAACCCTTCCTAGACAGATGCATGTACATTGCTTTGTGTCTAATCTGTTCTTTAATTTTTTTTTAGATTGTGGCATGATATGTGGCTTTTTGTGAAATGTTAGCGTTCTTCACTTTGTCAGCCAGCTTCTATTTGTATGTGATTTCTTAATTCAACAGGTCTGGCGGTTATCAGGCCTGGGTGTGGCAAGTGAAATTAAACTTGGCTTTTCAAAAAATTGTGGTTAATCAGTTCATTCATGATTCAGCATGGGAGGGGGCAATTACTTTTTCACATAGGGGCAGGCATGTTTGAACAACTTTTTTCCCTTAATAAATTAAATAATATTTTAAAAACTGCAACTTCGGATTTACTCTGGTTATCTTTGTGTAAAATTAAAATTTGTTTGATCTGAATCATTTAGGTGTGAGAAATATGCAAAAAATATAAAATCGGGAAGGGGGCAAATACTTTTCACAGGTGTGTGTGTGTGTGTGTGTGTGTATATATATATTAGAGACACACACAAATATGACAGGGGGACATGGTTACTTTCTTGGGGGGGGTCTGATCGAGGAAGGAGGAAGTCAAAAATCTTCCTCTTTCCCCCTGGTATTCTCTCTGACACAGATCGCCAGTGAAGTGCTGAGATCGCAGCTTCATAAACTGGCCGTTTCTGTGTCAGACAATGAATGATTCTCAGTGTGTGGAGATAATCGGCGGAGATCATCTCTGTTTCATAAACGGACACCTAAGCTTGCTTATAATGAGAAAATAAATTGGTAAAATGTGAAGTTGTTGCCCACCATGACCAGTTATGTTTCATTTTCTGGGAAAATTAAAAAAGGAATTTGATAGGTCACAATGGACAACAAGCATAGTTTAGCAAAACCAATTTTTTTTAGGGCTGTGGAAATTAAAGATTAATTCCTCGATCTATGAATTTTTTTGATCGTTCAAAATTCGGTCAAAAACTCACCTCTTCGCCGGCTTCCAGGTCTTCAGGGAGTTCCGTCGGAGATCCAGTGATGTCACATACATCGACGTCACCGGACTCCTCCCCCCTTCCCCAAGTGCCTCTGTCTGCTAACGAAGGGGAGGAGTCCGGTGACGTCGAAGTTCAGATTGAACGTAATGCGCACAGGGGAGGAGCTACACATGACATCACCCGCTGCTGCCCTACGGAACACGATTGTCGGCTTTACATGCTGTGTTTTTATCATCTTTATGTTAGTAGTTTGTGTTTGAACACAAAAATGTAATCTTATACTTAAGCGGTGAGCACTTAGATCTTTTCTTTCTACCCATGACCTGGCATCCTTGCTGAGATCTAAGGAGACGTGAGAGAAGTTTTAACCCTTTTGATACCCGCTTGCATGACCACCTGTTTACACAGGGGTCCATGCTATAAGGTGAGAGTGATTAGTTAGACCGGAGGTGGAGTTATTTTCATGCTACTGTGGAAAAAAAAAATGACTTGCATCAGTGCTACAGTTTGAATTTAAAACGTATTTGTGTGAACTGTGAAGTCATGGATTGTGGAAACTAACTAGTGTCGGGTGATTGTATATAGTGTATACCACATTTACCACTGATTATTGCAGTGTTATAATTAATTGAAATTAGTCGATTAATCGATTTAAAAAAACAACAAAAAAAAAGATTAATCGAACACGAAAATTTTAATCAGTAACGGCCCTAAATTTTTTGTTTCTCATTAAAAAAAAATGGAGTTTACTTTAGTTCAGATATATTAAACTCTCCCAGATAGAGCAGTCTGACTCAAATGTAGTGAAGTTACAATAGGTGTTGACTTAAGTATTTCCAGGATAAAAAATCTGGTAATACAATTTGATTTAAATACTTGTTTTGTTTCTCTTCAGCATTATCCATTGTATCGGGCAAGTGACTCAGAATGTACGGGTGAGGATTCTGCTTCTCCAGAGGAAAAGCAAGTTCTGTTTAAAGAGAAATATGATGTTCTTTCACAGGATGCCTCTAAAAAGGTTAGACTGATTCACTGGCAATAAAGGACAAGGATAAATGTTACATATTTGGTTCTAGAAAAGAGTTGTAAATATAGCTGGTAGTAGTATTATTGCGCTTTTAGGACACCAAAATTTTTCACTGCACTGTACATAGTGAGAATATATCATTATATATTACATAACATTATAACATACAATTGCATAATATAAGATGAATAAACACCTTGACAAAAAAAGAACATTTCCTAATTGCTTCTTTTGTTAGCCAATGGACCCATGGATGATGTTAAAGTGGTTCTAAAGGCAGAAGTTTTTTTTAATCTTAGGCCACTTTTACACTGAGGCGCTTGTAAACTGCCAGTAAAACACTGAGCACTTTTGAAGAGCTTTTCAGGTGCTTTTGAAGCTCTTTCCATTCATTTCAATTGAGAGGGGTGTTTTTTCACCACCATACCAGCGCACTGCCCCAGTGTGAAAGCATTCATAGATTTTAATAAAAATAGGTTTTCGTGAGCTTTTCAGGCACTTCTTTTAGTGTGAAAGTGCCTGAAAAGCACCTCAGTGTGAAAGGGGTCTTAATGCATTAAGATAAAAAACCTTCTGCGTGCATTAGCCCTCCCTAATACTTACCTGAGCCCCATCCCAAGCCAGCGATGTTGCATATAAGCCTCAGCTGTCTGAAACTCTCTCTGAGACAGCAGCAGGCGCCATTGGCTCCCACTGCTGTCAATCAGTCAGTGAGCCAGCGAGGAGATGGGGGGTGGAGGCAAACTGCGGCTCCATGTGTGAATGGGAAAAAGATATACAGTATCTCACAAAAGTAAGAACACCCCTCACATTTTTGTTAATATTTTATTATATCTTTTCATGTGACAACACTGAAGAAATTACACTTTGCTACAATGTAAAGTAGTGAGTGTACAGCTTGTATAACAGTGTAAATTTGCTGTCCCCTCAAAATAACTCAACACACAGCCATTAATGTCTAGACCGCTGGCAACAAAAGTGAGTACACCCCTAAGTGAAAATGTCCAAATTGGGCCCACTTAGCCATTTTCCCTCCCCGGTATCATGTGACTCGTTAGTGTTACAAGGTCTCAGGTGTGTTAAATTTGGTGTCATCGCTCTCACTCATACTGGTCACTGGAAGTTCAACATGGCACCTCATGGCAAAGAACTCTCTGAGGATCTGAAAAAAAAATTGTTGCTCTACATAAAAATGGCCTAGGCTATAAGAAGATTGCCAAGACCCTAAAACTGATCTGCAGCACGGTGACCAAGACCATACAGTGGTTTAACAGGACAGCTTCCACTAGGAACAGGCCTTGCAAATTGGTCGACCAAAAGAAGTTAAGTGCAAGTGCTCAGTGTCATATCCAGAGGTTGTCTTTGGGAAGTAGACATATGAGTGCTGCCAGCATTGTTGCAGAGGGTGAAGGGGTTGGGGGGGTCAGCCTGACAGTGCTTAGGCTGTACGCTGCACACTGCATCAAATTGGTCTGCATAGCTGTCGTCCCAGAAGGAAGGCTCTTCTAAAGACGATGAAAGAAAGCCCGCAAACAGTCAGCTTGTCTGTAGAAAACTAAAGGCATGGATTACTGGAATCATGTCCTGTGGTCTGATGAGACCAAGATAAACTTATTTGGTTCAGATAGTGTCAAGTGTGTGTGGCGGCAACCAGGTGAGGAGTACAAAGACAAGTGTGTCTTGCCTACAGTCAAGCATGGTGGTGGGAGTGTCATAGTCTGGGGCTGCATGAGTGCTGCCGGCACTGGGGAGCTACAGTTCATTGAGGGAACAATGAATGCCAACATGTACTGTGACATACTGAAGCAATGCATGATCCCCTCTCATCGGCGACTGGGCCGCAGGGCAGTATTCTAACATAACGACCCCAAATGCACCTCTAAGACGACCACTGCCTTGCTAAAGAAGCTGAGGGT
Organism: Lithobates sylvaticus; assembly: GCA_028564925.1. NCBI lineage: Eukaryota > Metazoa > Chordata > Amphibia > Anura > Ranidae > Lithobates > Lithobates sylvaticus. The sequence continues at coordinate 168,066,655 of CM053030.1, read as the reverse complement.
AAAGGTAATTGACTGGCCAAGCATGTCTCCAGACCTAAACCCTATTGAGCATCTGTGGGGCATCCTCAAACAGAAGGTGGAGGCGCGCAAGGTCTCTAACATCCACCAGCTCTGTGATGTCATCATGGAGGAGTGGAAGAGGACTCCAGTGGCAACCTGTGAAGCTCTGGTGAGCGCCATGCCCAAGATGGTTAAGGCAGTGCGGGAAAATAATGGTGACAGCGCAAAATATTGACACTTTGGGCCCAATTTGGACATTTTCACTGTGTACTCACTTTTGTTGCCAGCGGTTTAGACATTAATGGCTGTGTGTTGAGTTATTTTGAGGGGACAGCAAATTTACACTGTTATACAAGCTGTACATTCACTACTCAGTGTTGTCACATGAAAAGATATAATAAAATATTTACAAAAATGTGAGCGGTGTACTCACTTTTGTGAGATACTGTACCTGTTCTCAAATCCCAATAGCTTATACATGTATTGAAAGAGGTGCTAAAGGGGTGTGACCACATATTAACACTACAAATTCGGGATGGACCCTCTGCACACTGCTACACCCTTTCCAGCAAACTATACAATAAAAAAACAGTGATATTTAGTAATCCCTCTTCTGGCCAGTCCTACACTGCCTTGCCACTGCAAATTCTACGGTGGACACCATGCCAACATGGGGCATAAAGACCCAAGGTGGAGGGAGAGCGACTAGGTTCAGATCTGGTCACTGACATGCGTTACCACAGAGAAAAGATATGTGCTCAAATCACAGGTGCTAAAGGGGTGTGACCACATATTAACACTACAAATTCTGTATGGACCCTCTGCACACGGCTAGCTGACTTTGATTGACAGCAGCGAGAGCCAATGGCACCGCTGCTGTGTCTCAGCCAATTTAGGAAGGATAATCTCGGAAGGCTGAGACAGTCGTGGACATCGCTGGACAGTGAGAGACCTCAGGTAAGTGTTAGGGGGGCCGAGAGGGGCTACTGCACACAGAAAGCTTTTTATCTTAATGCATAGAATGCATTAAGATAAACAACCTTCTGCCTTTACAACCCCCTTAATGTCATAATTTGGAAATGGAAAAAAATCTGCCATTCCAGAAATTATTTACAAATTAAAAACTGGAAACGTCTTGATAACACTCGCATGAGTTCCTGCAAAGCACAAAAAAGTGCATCTTTTTTGCAGATGTGCAGCGGTGCTATTTATTCTTAATGGCTCCCCAACACACCTTGCTAACCATGCATTTTGGTGCAGTAAAAAAAAGAATATATACTTTCACTTCTCTGGAGTGATTTTTGTGCGCAGGGCAGCCTATTGAAGTGAATGACCTGCCCTAAATACGACTCCCCTCAACGCATATGCACAATTGCACCTGAATTGGTGTGAACAGATCTTAGGTAAGCTCTGGTGCAACCAATTGCCTTCAAAAGTCACTTTGGTTGAATGGAGTTCATTTTTACATCAACTCAAAATAAACACATATATTTTGGGAAGGCACAGGGTTTGTTAGAAAGTATACTTACTAAACAGCATAATGAGGACCATAGTCATCCAGTCTGGTTTGGGATAAAGTTCGTAAGGCACTGTGTTAAAAAGATCCTATTTACCATAAAAAAAGAAAATCCTTTTCTCAGTCCTTTGAGGGACACCGTTATTTTGAAACCTTTTGGGTTATACAGCTACCTACAGGAGGATTGGACATTGGCAAACAAAACAGCATGCCAGCCCTCAGTATAACCCCTTCTACTATCGCCATGCATTGCTTTAGTTGCAAAGTGATAGCATAAGCATGAGTATAAACATAGGGGGGGGGGGGGGGGGGCATGGACTCGGTAAGCAATTAAATAGACTCCAGGAAAATAATTGTATTGTGTAATTATGAACTAAAAGGGAATGGCGCCAAGTAACCATATAGTAAGTCAGTTTATTAAATAAGCAAATTAACTTAATTCAAGTTTATGCACTCGCAAGTGTACAATAATCAGGGCATATCAATGAATAGAAGGGTTTAAGTGCAGCGCTAAATAACTGATAAAATATATAACAATGCAAACAAATAAGTGACAAAAAGTGAAAAATTTAACATCAATTAATATAGTTGCCTGAAAAGAAAAACTAGTGTACATAATAGTGAGAAAACCTGTGTAAACATATTGAAGACCATAATGTCCATTAAATTGCGTCAAGAGACATGTGAAAAGGTCCAAAGTAAGGTTAAAAAAATATTCAGACTTCCGGCCAAAGACGACCAACGCAGGTATATGCTCGATTTAGCAGAGAAACAAGTACACCATCCAATGTGCTACCACCACCAGTGAAGGTAATAAGGTACTCTTACCGAAAGGTGTGGGCTACCTGCCAGCAGCAGTGAGCCAGACAAGCAAAACTGATGGGGTCTTTGACATCACAGGAACCAGCATGTAGGTTATGCAGCAGTGCGGATTCAACAATCAAACTTTACAGGAACCAGCATAAAGAAAGTGTAACGATCCAAGCTCAGCATGTAAGGACTTGTGGGCTCCACCAATAAACAGGAAGGAGTCACAAGGGAAAGAAAGATCGCACCATAGCATAAAATCCTTGGCTAAAAATATATTCAATAAAGTATGGCACTTACATCAATATGGATAAAAACAGGCCTTTTTAAAAAGTGATCACAAGAAAAAGAACGTACCGCGCTGGCTCCACAACACTGTGTTCTTTTCGTGATCACCATTTTTTTTACCTTACTTTGGAATTATTCACGTATCTCTTGACACAATTTAATGGACATTATGGTCTGCAATATGTTTACACACATGTTTTATCACTATTATGTACACTAGTTTTTCTTTCAGGCAACTATATTAATTTATGTTCAATTTTGCACTGTCACTTATTTGTTTGCATTGTTCTATATTTCATCAGTTATTTAGCGCTGCACTTAAACCCTTCCATTCTCCTCACACAATTTGTCTAAAGCCCCATACACACGCTCGGACAATCCGCGGACCAGGTCGGTCGGACTTTGTCCGACGTACTTTGTCCGATGTTGGTGTTGCGTACACACGGTCGGACTACTTTGTCGGAATATCCGGTCCGGAAGAACGTCGTGACGTAAGTCGTCGTCCACGAGATTACAAAAGGGAAGTTCAGCACCACGTCAGGCACCCGTTGGGCTCCTTCTGCTGATCCCGTGTTTATCGAGAGTTAGTGGAAGTTTGGTGACTTAAGATTCGCGCTTCTCAGTTTTCTGACTCAGATCGTTACTGCTCTTCAGTTTGTGCTTGTCGTGCGTATCTGTTTATTAGTGCGTGTAGTCAGTTCGCATTTGTTGGTCATTGCGGCCTATATCTTGATATAGGACGCTTTGATTTGCACTGCTTATTGTCTGCTCGTTGCTGGTATTCACTTCGTTCTTTCAGGCCTTGCTGTTTATCGGTGCTTTCTGTTTGTCCGTTCTGACCAGCCGACCTTTTGTGACCTTGTGAGCGATGTTTCCCGTGCGTATGTGGACCAAGAATTGGTTGCTTCAGCGTGACCAGTTCTCGCACATGCCTTTGCTTCGTGAGATCCGGGAGAATAATCCTGATGATTTCAGGAACTTTCTCAGGATGACGGACCCCGATTTTCACCGTCTTTTGGCTTTGCTGACCCCCTTTATCAGCCGGCAGGATACCTGCATGAGACAAGCCATTACTCCGGAGCAGAGGCTTGTTGTCACGTTGAGGTACTTGGCGACAGGGAGAAGTCTTCAGGATTTGAAGTTCTCTTCAGGTATCTCTCCCCAGGCCCTGGGAATCATTATTCCAGAGACCTGTTCTGCCATCATTCAGGTCCTGCAGGAGGACTATATTAAGGTAACATTTCTACTTTACTATTCCCTTCTATGTATGCTCTGTTTGCTAATGACTTGTATTTTTGACCTCCTTCCCTAATTACCATGATTGCAATATGTTCTAATATGCTGTGCCCCTTTTCTCCTTCATGCATTTTTCCCTTCACTTACCTCCCCAGCATGCTCTTCTGCCCCAATAGACACCTATGGCCTAGTCACTTAAGCAATGTCTTTTGTCTGCTGCATAGTATTGTTTGCCCCCAAACACCCCCTAAAATAAACAAAAACAAATGTTTGCTGTGTGGTTTACTTCATGTAGAGCCCCCTTTTTTTTTTCTTTTGGTGGGGGGGGGGGGGCAAACTCATTAGGAACCCCCTCCCCCAACTGCTCTGTCAGATGGTACCAATCCTTTATCTGCTGGCTTTCCCAAGGTCCCTACACACTATATACCTACCTCTTTATAGTGCGCATCTTTAGGGATGAATTCAGCAAAGCATGTAGTGCAAGGGGCTGCCTCCATACATTCCATTTCCTATTTTTTTGTCTTCTTTCCCTCCTATTAGCTTGCTTGGTAATTTAATAATGTCACACTGTGCCTGCCTTTTTTTTGGGGGGGGGGGGGGGGGTTGAAATGTTATTTTTTATTTACTGTGGCCTGCCAATAGTGTTAAGTACAGAGGGTCTGGCCAAACTAGCCCACATTATTGAGCCATTTGCCAATCAATGAAGTGCAGAGGGTTAGCTGTCCACCACCCCCCCCCCAAAACCCTAGTTATTGCCAATGTCCCATCAGAAGTGGGGGGATTGATGGGGGGGTGAGTAATCTGTGAAGGGGAGCCTCTACTTTTCTGTGCAAATACTTTCCAGCCTCCAATTTTATACAATGCTCTTGTTCCAAGATGTTGATTGTCTAATCTGCTTGCAATGTTTAGGTGCAAAGTGACTAATTTTTTTTCTTGTTTCACTCCACAGTTCCCTTCCACGCCACAGGAATGGCAGACTGTGGCCTCCCACTTTGCCAGCCGTTGGGACTTTCCTAACTGCGGAGGGGCAATTGATGGGAAACACGTCCGCATCGTCCCACCGCCCAACTCGGGGTCCTACTATTATAATTATAAAGGGTTTAATAGTGTAGTGATGTTGGCGGTGGTGTCGGCAACATACGAGTTTATGTATGTGGACGTGGGGATGAACGGCCGGATATCGGATGGTGGGGCCATTACGCACACGGAGTTCTACTGGCGTCTCCAAAGTGGCAGTCTGTGCTTGCCACCTCCAGAGGAGAATGCCGAAGGACTCCCCTTCGTCTTTGTCGCAGATGAAGCGTTTGCGTTGACTCCCCATGTGATGAGGCCGTTCCCGATGAGGACCCTCACCCCGGACCAGAGGGTCTTCAACTACAGGCTGTCCAGAGCCAGAAGAGTTGTGGAGAACGCTTTTGGCATCCTGGCCAGCCGCTTCCGCCTGTTCCTGACGGCATTTAACTTGGCGGAATACAAACTGAACCACATAGTTCTTGCCTGTTGCATATTGCACAACTTCTTCAAAAGACATAACAGGAACTATGTGGTGCCCGTTGGCCCAGATGTGGAGGGCCCTCCAAATGCGGAACTCACAGCCCTTCGAGTGGCACGTCCAGGCTTGCCCCCTCTAAATGCCCGTGTGGTCCGGGACCAATATATGGAGTACTTTGTGGGTAGGGGGGCCATTGCTCTGCCTGACGATGTGTGAGAGGCATTTTTTAATAAATCAGATATTTTAACCAACCTATGATTTCTTGTCATTTCAGTCTTCTTTTTAGCTTATTTTACTTTGACATTTTTTCCCTTTGCCTTCGACAGTGGGAATGCACTTTCTGGGCAAAAGGAGGTAACAGTCTCTTCTTCCCAAAAAGATTATTCTCATGTTGTGTGTTTGCTTCCTAATCTTTGGTCTAGAGAAGGTTTGTACTGCATAACTGACACCCAAAATACTCCTTTTCAGCACCAGGTCTGACATGTGTGTATTCTCAAAAATGCTGTGCTCCGTGTTTTCGTACAAAGCACTGTGGGTGTCATTTACATAAGTCAAATCCGCTATGCTCTACAAGTGCATTGAAAAAGTTCCCAGGGAAAGAAAATTGGAGTGCAAAGTGGATTTGCCTTTAGTAAATAACACCCATTGCCCCCCATATCCTTTACATTTTACATACATAATGCATTGTGTTTTTTAAATAAGGAAGCCACACATTTAGAAAAGTAAAAAAGTTTACTAGGAAAACATTCACAAGTGCGTTTACAATCTTCACGCCAAAACTGACAACATCTTGTTTATTTACAACATTGTTTACAAACATTCCGCAATTGGTAAAACCAGGCATGGAGCAAAACAGAACCTATGAACTCGGAAAGTTCAACTTTGTAAAGTGAAGACAAGATCAGACATGACTATATGTTCAAAGTGTGTTTGATCTTGCCTTCATCACATGGGGGGGTCACCCCCGGAAAGTGGAAATTTAGAACATGCACACAATTTGGATCTGAAAATGGACATTAGATGGTAAAACACATGCCTAGAAGCTTCAAAAGTGCCATTTTCCATCATGGGGATGAATGGACGTTTTTTGGGGGTGCAACCCCTTCACCACAACCACTTTCGTAGTTCGTAAAGTGTTTGCACCCCCAAAAAAACGTTGGCATTCATCCACCATGATGGGAGCTAGCAAATGTGGACACAATGTGTGCATGTTCCAAATTTCACACAGTTTTTAAGTTGCAAATGTGTTCAGAAGCTGGCACAAATGTGTGTTAATTACTTGGTGCGTTTTCATATTTTTCCTAAAACATCAATGATGTTCTTCAATTTTTGTTGAACATCATTGATGTTTTGCTTTATGTAATCTAGATCTCGATTGCAGACCATTATCTCTCCGATGAGTACGTGGGCACTCTCTGTGGTAAAGTGCGATTTTTCTTCCACAACATCCACGTCACCTAAAAACCACAAACAAACAAAAATGGGGTGTTGGAAATGAGGCAGCCATACATGGATTAGCTTACCAGTAGCTGTGTTCTCCCACACTCACCTGTTGTGGTGACAATTTCTCCAAGTTCGATGATCTCTCCTTCCTCCTCCTCCTCCTCCTCTGCTTCTGCTCTTTCCCCTTTTTTGGGAGGTGTTGGTTTGGGGGTTTCCTCAGACGGCCCAAGTTTTCGCTCCCCTATGAGAATGTCCAAAAGGAAGATTTAGCAACACAAGCTATTGAGGGCAGAAATAGGAAATGACAAACATTGTTTGAAAGTGACGGACACTATTTTAGTTTGGCCAGTTACAAATGTCAACTACATGAATGTAGTCACTTTGTAAAGGTGCTAAACTGACTAGCTTTTTGGTAGAAGTTTGTGTGATGGAGACCCCCCTCTAGTATCCACTGGAGCACATGTGTGGAAAAGCATAATAAAAAGGGGGTTTGGGTGTCCCAGCACTAGTGCTCTAGAGTCCAGATGGGTAAACAGCTACTGAGTGACCTCTCCTTTACATTGACAAAATTTGGTTTACGCTCTTGCTGACATCTCTAGTGAGAACAAACTTCCTTTCAATAAAAACTTCACCAAACATCGTATTATAAGTGGCCGAATGATCGAGGTTGCGTACGATTGAATGCACACACACGATCATGACAGTGGCAGAAAGATCGAGGCTGAGTACGATCGAATGCACAGACGAACCTGAAAGTGGCCATTTTGGAATGTACAACTTTGTAAAAATCAAACCACAATGGAGCAGTATGCAAGCAAGAAATCAAACACAAAACACAACTACTTACTTTTTAGAAGAATTCGCTTGATCTTTCTGTACTGATCGGCCTCCCTCAGTTTCAGGTCTGACCAGCGTTTCCTCAGTTGCTCCTTGGATCGTTGTACCCCAAAATGATTGTACAGCCTCCTCACAACTTTAGACATGATCTTGGCCTTGCGGACATTGGGGTTGAGGTAAGGCCCATACTTCCCATCATAGTCGCTCCTCTTTAATATGTCCACCATCTCCAACATTTCTCCAAATGACATATTGGAGGCCTTGAATTTCAGGCTCCGGGATCGGGACGTTTCTGCCTCCGGACTTTCCTCGTCCTCCTCCTCGTTGGTGGGATATTTGTGGCGCACCTGCTGTGTCCCCGCCATGTGCTCTCCCCACTACGCCGTAAAGAGAAGGGGTGGGGAATAGACGAGAAAGATCGTCAGGGGCGGGCGGAGTTTGAAGCATGCGCACTGTATATAAAACGTCACACGCCTGTGTCGTAGCCACGATCTGGGAGACGAGGGGAGAGAAAACTCACACGAGACGATCGCTACAAACGAAGGTACAATTTAACGTTGGTACATAACTAGCCTAGACTGATTTGAACTTGAGGCTTCTTTATGGAGAAGATTAGGAGAGTTTAGCCTGACATAATTTATAGGGTTTTGTGTGTTGTTGTGTCTTGCAGAGATTGATATGAAGGGATTCAACGACATGAGTTTTCTCCCCCTCTTCATTGCCAAATACAGGGATTTTCCCATATTGTGGCAGGGTATACACCCACATTACACCAACAAACCAAAGAGGCACGCAGCCCTGGAGGAACTTGTGGAATTTGTCAAGCCAAGGTTCCCCACGGCAACTGTTGATGATATTAGAAAGAAAATTGGCAGCCTGAGGAGTGCGTATATCAGGGAGCGGAAGAAGGTCGTGAAGTCTGAGGAAACTGCAACTTCAGCAGATGAGGTCTATGTGCCCAAGCTCTGGTACTATCAGAGTCTCCATTTTCTGAAGGACCAGACTGATGTCACGGAGTCAACCTCGACTCCTCCTTCCACGCTTCCTTGCGCGCAGCCCACCCCTGTTGAGGCTTCCGAGGAGCAACCTGGGCCTTCCAGTCTGGAAGAGGTGGAGGAGCCCAGCTTGTTCCAGGTATAGTAGTTTTGTTACCATTTATGGGAATAATGAATGATGTTCACTTAATTCAGGATCGCCAATTGCTTAGTTCCTAACGTGTTTGACATATCAACAGACAGTGGTGTGGGAGACATTTGGGGCCAGAATCTAAACTGCAGGGCTGAGAATTGTATGGTTTTCTATTTGTAAACATTTTGCACCAGTCACTAGATGAGAATTGTGTGTGTTTGATGAACAAATAACTGAAACTATGTCCCTTTTTCATACACAGGAAGACCTCAGCCAGGAGGTGGCTGTGGAAGGTGGCAGTCAGGAGGAGGCAGGGGTTAGTGGCAGCCACCAGCTGGGTAGTGGCAGCCAAGAGGGGGCTAGGCCTCGGAGCCTGACTGACACCCAAACCCCTCCCCTCCGCCCTCCGTACAAAAGGGCGAGAAGGGGGGGTTATGCGGCACAGTCAGCGCTCCGGATGATCAGAGAGGCTTCAGACTCCCTACATGCCACACCCGCCGACGAGGAGACCTTTGGCTCGGTGGTTGTCACAAAAATGATGGGTATGGAGGTGGGGCAACGCAACATGTGTGAGGGGCTCATCCTCCATGTCCTAAATAAGGGTAGGGCTGGGGAGATGACCCCAGTCACACATGTTTGCCATAGCTACCATGCTCCGCCTCCTCCTCCTCCTCCTTCTGCCACCCCACCAGCACGACAGCCACAGCGTGGAAGGAAGCGTGGAAGGAAGACCTGAGAGTGACGACCTGCAATCAGTCTGGTGTGAGAGAAGATGGAGCCTCTTGTAGTACCAGAGCCTGGGGACCTAGATGGCATCTGCTGCAGTTCCGGATACTTTGGACTTCACGACCAGATTGCACTCCCCTTAATATACGTACTCCTCAGGCCCCCAATTTTCTACGCTTGAACAATGATGGTTGCCGTGGGGGGCCAAGACTTTGCAAATTCCCCAAGTTTCACCATGGCTGCGTTCCTCTTTGGTTTGTTGGTGTGACCTAAATAAAGGTTTTTTTGATTTGAAATAATCATTGACTATTGTGTTTTACTTTGCTACAATGACAGTTTTTCTTTGAGTAAGCAGGTACATTTCACTAATCCTAAAGTAGAATTAACAAGGGGCAACAACAACAAACAACCTCCTAGTAAATTTAAGCAACAAATACAAATGTAAATAATGTGTTTTTGGTGATTTGAGACACACAACCCCCCTCCAAAAAAAAAAAGAAAAAAACATTCAAATATGTATTCCCCAAAAAAAAAAAAAAAAAAAACAAATCATGGTAAAAAAATAACAAAGATTCTTTTCCGTTCAGAGTAAAAATAAACATGTAGTGTATAAATGCTGCAAAGTAATAAAGAAGTAAGTTTGTGAGAAGTGCGGGTGAATAGGAGCAGCTAAAACATGTCATTCTTGTTGCATTGTAAAAGAAAAAGAGAATGCGCTGCATTAAAGACATTTTAACATTGCAGCGTGACGAATGTGCTGTGTCGATTAGGAAAGGTAGTTTTACCTGACCGAGCGCTTCCGTCACAGAATTTCTTCTGAGCATGCGTAGCACTTTGTCCGTCGGACAAGCGTACACACGCTCGGATTTGGTGTGATCGGACCGGGTTGACGGCAAATCTTTCCAGCAGGAGATAAGACTTTGTCCGACGGACAAACCGACGAACACTGTCCGATGGTGCATACACACGGTCTGATTTTTCAACAACCTTGTCCGATCGGACCAAATCCATGAAAAAGTCCGACCGTGTGTATGGGGCTTAATTGTAGTGCCAGCAGCTCACCTAGTGAGTTTGGTAGCTCAATATTTCACTTTTATTTTTTGTTTCATATCAATGAACGACTGAGTTCTACGGATGGATGGATCAACCAGGTAGACAAGATGGAAACCGCTCCTCTGCTTGTGGGAAGCCACTGAAGCCACCTGACAGCCTGAAGCCGCCAGGACTTGAACCGCTGAAGCAGCTGTGATCCCCGACCTGTAAAAGGAAACCCTGCACAGTATCCCCACTGTGAGCTCAGTATCATCACGATCCGTCCAACCATGTTTAGGACTCAGCCATTCAGTAATATGCCCTGATTATTGTACACATGTGAATGCAAACTTTGATTTTATTTGCACATTTAATCGACTTAATGCCCTATTTGGCTACTTGACGCCATTCTCTTTTTGTTTACACTTCTGCAGATGCCAGTCCCCCAGCCAGCTTCCAAGTCAGCAGCTGACTGTTCAGGCCTATGGCTTGAAGGTTGAGAATCCACAATTTCATGGGACGGCTCACTCCACCAGGAGTTTAGGGGCTTTCTAGGTGATTCATCATCAGGTCTCAGTGGAACAGGTTTGCAAGGCTGCTAACTGGTCATCTGTTCACACCTTTTCAAATATTATAAGGTGGTTGTAACTGCTGCAGAGGATGTTGTGTTGTGGTCGCAGTGTGTAACTTTGGGCCTAGCGGCAGTGTCTGTGATTCCCTCCCCTTGGGATTAGTGCTTTGGGACATGTCAGGTGGTCATGATTATCAGGCTTGCTCTGTGTCCCATGATGTACGAGAAATAAATCATGATTTTTGTCCTTGCCTGTAAAATCCATTTCTTGGAGTACATCATGGAACACAGAGGCCCTTCCCTATTTTAGGGGTTCATAGCTTGCTACAAAACTGAGGCTTCCCTGTGGGTGGGGTTATATCCGGTAGAGGAGGACTTCCTGCCTTTGATTGCCAGTGTCTATTCACCTGAATGTAGCTCATAACCCAAGTGGTCATGATTATTAAGCCTGCTCTGTGTCCCGTGATGTACTCCAACTAACTTTTGTGTAAAATATAATTTTACACCTCAATATTGTTATGCATACTGTGCAAATCACATGTAATGCATCTCAATGAATAGATTTTTATATCCAGGTTATCACTACCAAAAGTGAAAAAAATGCAAGAGGTTGAGTACTTGCACAAATCACTGTAAATATTTAAATATATTGCAACCTTTTTTTTATTTTTATTGGCAGAGTATGATGTGATGTGATGTAGTTTTCTTTACCAGTTTCACGTTCACACTTAATATTAAGCTGTACAGGCAGTAAATTAAAAACAAGAAAATTAAGACGCGTCCCAGATTTTATTTTTTTCCCCTACAGGATCTGCTGCTTACAATGTCCATGTGCTTTACACTGTTTTACACTGTTTTTCCTCTTCTGGTGTAGCTGCTGCAGTTACTTCAACCAAGGTTAATCTTAAGCGGTCACACTCACAGTGCTTGTACAGTTTTCCATGGAGACGTTCAAGAGATCAGCATTCCCTCCTTCAGCTGGAGAAACAGGAATAATCCAAGCTTCATCATGGTATGGTTGTGCTTTCCTATTATTTGTGAATCAAACGCCTGTTACATGATTTGCTTAGGCAATGCAGGAGTTGGTCTAAGCAACTCAAACCACACTATACATATACATTTAGGGGTCCACTCCCTGTACATACCAATATATAACGTGTGGCACAATCACTGTTTACATACACGTGCACTCCCTGGACGGTTGTTTGCATTAATGGGTGCGTGCAGGGTGATGTAGTTGCTTTTAAATCAGATTTTATTTCTTAAATTTTTCCTTCATAAAAACAATTCTCAAACAAATTGGACAACCTAAAAAACATTACAGCTACACACAGGCAAAATATATATGCACATTTGAACTTGGTAATATTGAATATGAATATTCCACATTATTCAAATTAACTATCCAGTGGCAAAGACTTAACTTTTTCACCAAACAACTTCCTTTAGTTCTCCTAATGGAGGGTTCTACTGTTCACCTAACACATATGATGTGTTCATCACCCTTCTCCCATTTCATGCCAGCGAGTCTGTATCAAATTATATATATTTTTTTCTATTGCCTCTCTGTTCATATGTAATTTTTTCAAATGCTAGTATTTTAATAAATTCTGTAATCCACTCACATAGTGTGAGGCTTATTAGCTAATCACCGTAATTACTCTATGTGCTACTTAGAGAGACATCTGCACTGCACTGAGAGTAGGGTTGTCTAACCAGTGGTATTAAGGCTGGCCATACACAGAGTGAATTTTTATGGAAATAAATTTGCTTGATTTGCCCATCAACACAGACAGTGTTGATGCGGGAATCTCTCCTGCTGGGCCACTGTCTTCTCCCAGCGGAGGGGCAGGGGAAGCCGTCCCCTCCTGGAGAAGACCGTGGTTATGGCAAGCAGCTATAGCATCCGCTAACAATAATCGCAAGAGAATCTGGCAGGCTGGTTGTACCCAAGTTGATTGATCAATTAACTTGGTACATTCAGCCTGCCCATTAACAGTTCAAATCTGGGCCATTTCCTGAACTGTGTATGGCTGGCTTAACAAACAAAAATGCAAGTAAGTAGGGAGTTACCAATGGATATATTGTATTCCTCAGTTCTTTTAGAACTGACATCGTCCCAGTATCTCACAAATTTACCATATTTACTACATTTTGCAGTACTCACTTTTGTGAGCTACTGTGTGTGTATGTGTGTATGTGTGTATATGTGTGTGTGTGTGTGTATGTGTGTATGTATATGTGTGTGTGTGTATGTGTATATATATATATATATATGTGTGTGTGTGTGTGTGTGTGTGTGTGTGTGTGTGTGTGTGTGTGTATATATATATATATATATATATAAATTAGGGCTGTGTAAATTAAAGATTAATTCCTTCATTAATCGTAAATTCTTTTGATTGGTACTCACCTCTCCGCCGGCTTCCGGGGTCTTCAGGGAGTTCCGTCAGAGATCCGGTGACGTCACGGACAACTATGTCACCGGACTTCTCCCCCTTACCCAAGTGCCTCCGGCTAACGAAGGGAAGGGGGAGAAGTCCGGTGATGTCGAAGTACTGATTGAAGGTAACGCGTACGGGGAGGAGCTACGCATGGCATCACCCTCTGCTGCTCTACGGAACTAACACGATTGCTGGCTTTACATGCTGTGTTTTTATCATCTTTATGTGAGTAGTTTGTGTTTGAACACAAAAATGTAATCTTATACTTAAGCGGTGAGCACTTACAGTGGTGTGAAAAAGTGTTTGCCCCCTTCCTCATTTCCTGTTCCTTTGCATGTTTGTCACACTTAAGTGTTTCGGAACATCAAACCAATTTAAACAATAGTCAAGGACAACACAAGTAAACACAAAATGCAATTTGTAAATGAAGGTGTTTATTATTAAAGGTGAAAAAAAATCCAAACCATCATGGCCCTGTGTGAAAAAGTGATTGCCCCCTAAACCTAATAACTGGTTGGGCCACCCTTAGCAGCAACAACTGCAACCAAGCGTTTGCGATAACGTGCAATGAGGCTTTTACAGCGTCCTGGAGGAATTTTGGCCCACTCATCTTTGCAGAATTGTCCTAATTCAGTTACATTAGAGGGTTTTCGAGCATGAACGGCCTTTTTAAGGTCATACCACAACATCTCAATAGGATTCAGGTCAGGACTTTGGCTAGGCCACTCCAAAGTCTTCATTTTGTTTTTCTTCAGCCATTCGGTGGTGGACTTGCTGGTGTGTTTAGGATCATTGTCCTGCTGCAGAACCCAAGTTCGTTTCAGCTTGAGTACACGAACAGATGGTCGGACATTCTCCTTCAGGATCTCTTGGTAGACAGCAGAATTCATAGTTCCTTTTATCACGGCAAGTCTTCCAGGTCCTGAAGCAGCAAAACAGCCCCAGACCATCACACTACCACCACCATATTTTACTGTTGGTATAATGTTCTTTTTCTGAAATGCAGTGTTCCTTCTACGCCAGATATAGTTGGACACACACCTTCCAAAGAGTTCCACTTTTGTCTCATCGGTCCACAGAATGTTGTCCCAAAAGTCTTGGGGATCATCAAGATGTGTTGTGGAGAAATTGAGATGAGCTTTGATGTTCTTTTTGCTCAGCAGTGGTTTTCTCCTTGAAACTCTGCCATGCAGGCCATTTTTGCCCAGTCTTTTCCTGATGGTGGAGGCATGAACGCTGACCTTAACTGAGGCAAGTGAGGCCTGCAGTTCCTTGGACGTTGTTGTGGGGTCTTTTGTGACCTCTTGGATGAGTCGTCGCTGCGCTCTTGGGGTAATTTTGGGCGGCCGGCCACTCCTGGGAAGGTTCACCACTGTTCCATGTCTTCGCCATTTGTGGATAATGGCTCTCACTGTGGTTCGCTGGATTCCCAAAGCTTTGGAAATGGCTTTATAACCCTTTCCAGACTGATAGATCTCAATTACTTTCTTTCACAATTGTTCCTGAATTTCTTTGGGTCTCGGCATGATGTGTAGCTTTTAAGGATCTTCTGGTGGACCTTACTGTGTCAAGCAGCTCCTATTTAAGTGATGCCTTGATTGTGAACAGGTGTGGCAATAATCAGGCCTGGGTGTGGCTAGAGAAATTGAACTCAGGTGTGGACAACCACAGTTATAGTATGTTTTAACAAGGGGGCAATCACTTTTTCACACAGGGCCATGATGGTTTGGATTTTTTTTCACCTTTAATAATAAACATCTTCATTTACAAATTGCATTTTGTGTTTACTTGTGTTGTCCTTGACTATTGTTTAAATTGGTTTGATGTTCCGAAACACTTAAACATGCAAAGGAACAGGAAATGAGGAAGGGTCAAACACTTTTTCACACCACTGTAGATCTTTTCTTTCTACCCATGATCTGGTGTCCTTGCTGAGATCTAAGGAGACGTGAGAGAAGTTTATGGTCCGTGTTAACCCTTTTGATACCGCTTGCATGACCACCTGTTTGCACAGGGGTCCATGCCATAAGGTGAGAGTGATTAGTTAGACCGGAGGTGGAGGGATTGTCTCGCTACTGTGGAAAAAAAATTACTATGTCAGCGCTACAGTTTAAATTTAAAACGTATTTGTGTGAACTGTGAAGTTAAGTCATGGATTGTGGAAAATAACTAGTGTCAAGTGATTGTATATAGTGTATACCACATTTATCACTGACTAATGCAGAGTTGCAATGCAAGGAGATCAGCTAAAAGTAGTTGGATCTGCATGTGCATTATATTTAATCAAAATGAGTTGATTAATCTATAAAAAATAAAATAAAATAAAAAAAAAACGGTTAATCGAACATGAAAATTTTAATCAGTAACAGCCCTAATAAATGTGTGTGTGTGTGTGTGTGTGTGTGTGTGTGTGTGTGTATATATATAATATATTTACAAATAAGGTGAACTTATCCTTTAAAGATAAACTACTGTATACATTACAATAAACTAAACTGACATTTTTAGAGCATTAATAAAACAAATGATCTTTCTTAAGCCCCATACACACGGTCGGACTTTTTCATGGATTCTGTCCGATCGGACAATGTTGTTGAAAAATCAGACCGTGTGTATGCACCATTGGACACTGTTAACGTCGGATTGTCCGACGGACAAAGTCTTATCTCCTGCTGGATAGATTTGCCGACAACACGGTCCGATCACACCAAATCCGATCGTGTGTACGGTTGTCCGACCGGACAAAGTGCTACGCATGCTCAGATCACATTACAAGACCAAAGCTATTGGCTACTAGCCTCTACGTAGTCCCGTCGTAGGCAACAAACGTCACCACGTTCAGAATGATCGGATTTTCCGACAACTTTGTCCGACCGTGTGTACGCAAAACCAACATCGGACAAAGTATGACGGACAGAATCCGACCGACCTGGTCCGCGGATTGTCCGACCGTGTGTATGGGGCTTTATAGTTGTTATTAAAAAAAAAAAAAAAAACACACACACACACAAGAACAACAACAAAAACACCACAACTACATAAAAAACACAATATAAAACCTAAAGAAATATTGTCACCAAACTAAAACAAAACTGCAGGTAAAAGCACTGGCAAATAAAGTATTTTAAATGCATACTTGTAGTGCTTTAGTTTCCTAAATGATTTTTTCTTCACTTGCAACATGCCCATGAAGTTGCTAGAAAGTTTGACTATTCCATGAGCGTTAATGCCCTAGCATTCTTAGCTCCCACATCAAGCTCACAAAAATACAACGGTTTCTGCAAACCCTAACAATTAACATGTCTTGTTTGCTTCTTGTGGTCTGTTAAATATACCATTTAAAAGCATTTTTGTTATCTGTTCAATAAGATTCACAAGATATCCTATGGTGACAATGCTGTTTACATTGATACTGTACAGTGAGTGACAATGTCACCCTAGGACAAGAAATGTATTAAAACACGAGGACTGGTAAGCTGTAATATATTAGCTTTTTTTTTTCTGAAGTTTAGATACATTTCAACAAACTTTCATTCCTCCAAGGATGCTCTCAAGACATTGGGCAAACAGCAGTGGTCTGGTTTATGGGAGTAAAAACGACACTGCGTCTAGACCAGCACAAATAACATGTATGATAATTATTGCTTTCTAGTGGAGTACTCTGGTTGCTCCTACTATAAAAGAATGGGCAGGTGAATTTAATCTTTTTTTTTTCCTTTAACCAAATTTATTATGTAAAAAAAAAACAAAACAGAAGTGCATACATATTATTACATACATCCAACGTGTCACTGATATCAGAAGGGTGTACAGTGAGTAAAGTACAGATATTTCAAAACCAGTGTCATGAGTAACAACATATGTAAAAGAGGACAAAAATAGGGAAAGGGCGATATCTGGTGCCAACCATGTGGGTCATCTAGACCTTTAACAAGACACATAGCTAGGGGCAAACTACTCATCTGGCAACATAGATTCAAGGCGCCTTACGTACAGGTGTCATAGTCTTGTAACCAACGATACCATATTTTGTCGTATTTGGCCGGGCATTCCCTGTTAATATACATAACCTTTTTTATATGGTAAATTATTATTGACCTCCACCTTCCACTCCACCAGCTTAGGGGTTATCGGTCGCATCCAATTCTAGGCAATAGCCTTCCGCACTGAGAACAAGGTCTCATGCAGGAATGTATTTGTGTATTTGTCTGTGGTATCTGGAAGCACCCCAAGTAAGCATTGTTTTGGGTCTAATGTGACCGGAGAGACCACGTGATCGTGTAGAAAGGTTACAACTTGCACCCACAGGCCTTGTATTTTGGGACATGACCATATTAAATGACAGAATGTACCCACCTCCCTCCCACACATCTGACAGAGGGTATATTGAGAGCTTTTATATCTGGCAACCCGAAGGGGGGTGAGATATGCCTGATGGATAATATAAATTTGAGTCAGTCTGTCGGCAAGTTTGGGTGAGACAGCCTTGCAGGATTCCAAAGCGAATTGAATCTTTTAAAGAGAATCGAGGAACTCTCATAGATAACAGTGTACAACTACAAAACAAATTTTTGTGAAGTGGGGGGGTGCTATACTAACCCCTATTGTACCTTGTGATATGGGCACCCTGTGATCCACAGGTCCCAAAGTTTTTTTTATCATGGGTATTCGTGAGAATGCTAGTCATCTGTTCATTCACAAAAGAGCCATCAATTCAGGATTGTCAGAGAATGGGTAAATTTGTTTTTTCCTTGCCTTGGCTATGGTGAGTTTGGAGGCTGAAGTGGAGGAACCCAAACTGTTTTTTAGTAACACAAGGAGGTTTAAAGTGTATAGGGTGAACAATTGGTATGATTCTAACCAGAAAAATTTAACTGGGACGCCAAAAATGTAGATGGAGATTTGTCAGTGAACGACCTCCCAGATCTTAAGGGTACTGGAGTGTTGTTAAAGCTATTCTAGGTTGCTTCTTCCTCCAATTCCCAAAATAATTTTCTCTACCACCTTTTAAGTTGGATAAAAAGCCCTCTAACATTTCAAAAAGTGCATCCAGGGGGAGAAGCATAGATTTCTTCTAGTTGACAACAATCAAACCTGAATATATACCAAATTCATTCATAAGGCTTATAACGTGTGAACGAGAGTTTGTATCTGACAAAAATAGTAAAATTTTATCAGTATACAACACCACTTTCTCCTCCCTCAAGCACCTCTTAAAGACAATAATTGTGGGTTCCTCCCTCACCCACGCTACAAGGGCTCAATTGCCAAAAGAAACAGCAAAGGAGACAGTGGGCAACCCTGTCTAGTCCCTTTTATGCAGTTCAAAGGGAAAGGAAATTGATCAATTCTAATTTTAGCCCTTGGGTTCACATAAAGGAGTTAAACCCACTTGAGAAAAATCTGACTTATTCCAAATTTTAGTCAGAATTGCTCACAAATTATCCCATTCCACGCTATCTAAAGTCTTGGTTATATCAAGAGCTAATTAGACCCTATTGCTGATGTTATCTGTGGGGACCATCATATTAAGAAAGGTCCGTCAAAATAAGGGTCATAGAACCAGTTTGATACGGATGCACTACATTGATGTTAATATTATTTAATCTCAAAGCCAACACTTTTGCAAGAATTTTTACATCTGTTGTTAGAAGCAGTATATGACAATATGAATCTGGTAAATTTATGTTTTTTTTTTTTTTTTTTTTTTTTAATAACCCTCCTCAAATCTTTATATACCTATGTAGGAATGCCATCTGCCCCTGGAGTTTTTGGATTGGGAAAAGGGTCCAAGTAAAGTCAAGGGCCTTTTCAAGTTCTTCTGTAGTCAAAGGGGAATCCAAAAAATATATTATGCTTCCATAGACAGTTGAAACAAATAAATCTGTTGAAGGAAGCTATCCAGTATGCATGTATCTCATCTTAGAGGTATATAAAGACTGGAAAAAATGAGGAGGAGGAATGTATAGAACACCCAAGAGGCATTCTAAACCTTACAGCAGACAGTAAAGATAAATGTTTCTTCCTGCCTTATCCTCTTGTACCAGCCAACAAAAAAACAAAACTTTTTTTTTTTATGTACCAGTAGAGTAACTCCCCAGGCATACATAGAATAATATGAATGAATCGTAAATGGCGCTACACTGCTGTCTCCAATAAGGAGGGGGGGATTGGGCATATTGGGCAATTGATTGGGCAATTGATTGGGCACACTGGCAGCATTTGATTGGGCACACTGGCGGCATTTGATTGGGCACACTGGCGGCATTTGATTGGGCACACTGGCGGCAATTGATTGGGCACACTGGCGGCAATTGATTGGGCACAATGGTGGCAATTGGGCACAGTGGCGGCAATTGATGGGCACACTGGCAGCAATTGATGGGTACAGTAGCTGTGTTTGATGGCACAGTGGCGGCAATTTATGGGTACAGTGGCTGTGTTTGATGGGCACAGTGGCTGCACTTGATTGGGGTTTTTTTTTTTTTCAGTTTGTTTGCGCCACCCAAAAATTTTGAGCACCAGCCGCCACTGGAGCTTAGTATAAATGCAAAAGGCTCTAAACCTTCCCCACTTCATTACATAGTTATGGCAGGCATTCCACTTTAAAGTCTAACTCAAGCAAATCCCTTTACTGTGTTGAGGAATTGCATACAGACCCCAGGGAAAGTTTATCTTGGTGCTCACCTTATTATTATTATTATTATTATTATTATTATTATACAGGATTTATATAGCACCAACAGTTTGTGCAGCGCTTTACAACACGAGGGCAGACAGTACACTTACAATACAAATTAATACAGGAGGGATCAGCGGGCCCTGCTCATTAGAGCTTACAATCTAGAAGGGCGGGTTAAGTGGAAACAAAAGGTAATAACTGTGTGTGTGTGTGTGTGTGGGGGGGGGGGGAAATGATGTAGAAAATGGGGGGAAAAAACTATTATTAGGTGTTGGTAGGGTAGGCTTCTCTGAAGAGAAGGGTTTTCAGGGATCGTCTAAAAGCTAATAGAGTAGGAGATAAGCGGCCAGATTGGGGTAGGGCATTCCATAGGATTGGAGAGGCTTTGGAAAAGTCCTGGAGGCAAGCATGGGAGGAGATGACGAGAGAGCTAGAGAGCAGGAGGTCTTGAGAGGAACGAAGAGAACGAGTACGTTGGTATTTAGAGACTAGGCTAGTGATGTAGCTGGGGGCTAAATTGTGGTTGGCTTTTTACGTAGTTGTTAGTATTTTGAATTTAATTCTTTGGCCAAGCGGAAGCCAGTGGAGGGATTGACAGAGAGGAGTAGCAGACACAGAGCGATTGGTAAGGTGGATGAGTCTGGCAGCAGCATTCATGTTGGATTGAAGAGGTAATAGACTATGTAGAGGTAAATCAATGAGAAGGAAGTTGCAGTAGTCGAGGCGAGAGATGACCAGCGAGCGAATTAAGAGCTTTGTTGTGTCATTGGTTAGAAAGGGGCGTATTTTGGAGATGTTGCAGACGTTGAGGCGGGCAGGATTCGGACAGTGATTGGCAGTGTTGCTTAAAGGCGAGATCAGAGTCCAGGACTACTCCTAGAACCTTGGCATGTGGGGATGGGCTTATAGTTGTGCCATCAATTTTGACAGAGAGATCAGGGTAAGGGGCATATGGAGGAGGAAAAATTATAAGTTCGGTTTTGGATAGATTGAGTTTGAGGAAGTGGTGTGACATCCATACTGATATATCTGATAGTAAATTAGTGATACGTGAGGAGACGGAGGGAGTGAGCTGAAGGGTAGAGAAATAGATTTGGGTGTCGCTAGCATAGAGGTGGTATTGGAAGCCATGGGAGGCTATCAGCTGACCCAGGGAGGAGGTGTAGATTGAAAATAGGAGAGGTCCAAGAACAGAACCTTGGGGGACCCCAACTGAGAAAGGAAGAGGAGAGGAGGAAGTAGAGTTGTAAGAAATGCTAAAGGTGTGGTTGGATAAGTAGGAAGAGAACCAGCAGGCACGGAGACAAAAGGCATGGAGTTTTTTGAGGAGGAGGGGGTGGTCAACCGTATCAAAGGCAGCAGAAGAGAGGTCCAGGAGTAGGAGTATAGAATAGTGTTGATTGGTTTTGGCCGTTAGTAGATTGTTTGTTAGTTTTAGGAGAGCAGTTTCTGTGGAGTGTTGAGGACGAAATCCAGACTGAAGGGGATAAAGAAGGCCATTATCAGCGAGGTGGACGCTCAGTCGGTTGTAGACCAGACGTTCGAGGAGTTTGGATAAGAAGAGGAGCAAGGAGATGGGGTGTAGGTTGTTAAGATTGTATGGGTCCAGTGAGGGCTTTTTAAGTAGGGGTCTGACAAGTGCCTGTTTTAGAGTGTTGGGTGACCGGCTGTGATTGGACACAGCCGGTCACGTGGTAAAGTGTCATTTTTTTATTGGCTCTTTACACGGATCTGGGATGGGCTGTGTCCGAGGGACACTTCTCATCCCCGATCGCCGCGCTGCAGGCCCCCGGGGACCCGCTGGAGCGGCGACAAACCAAGGACATTATAAGACGCCTGCTCAGGATGGGAGATCCCATCTGCGGACGTCATTTGACTATGGCCTGGTATTGAAGTGGTTAAAATTTAAATATGAGACCTTTCCAATTTTACAAACGTGGTATTCTATGTGCTATTGTATTAAATATAAGTAATGGTAGATCAGCCACTCAAGGAATATGTTTTTCTCATAATCGTCTGCAAAGAAATTGGCCACATAAATGGTGCCTAGCTTTGGCATGCATCAGCCAACTTTATAGATGAGCATGGTTTGAAGGAGCAGTAAAAAACCATTGTGGGATGCACAAACATGGAATATATAAATGTATTATATATATATATATATATATATATATATGTGTGTGTGTATATGTATATAATATGCAACTAGGACTATCCCATGTATATATTTGCAAACTATACATAGGAACAGGTTTTTTTTTTTGTTTTTTTTTAAACTGAAGCACACACATCAATCACTTGCATTAGATCTCATTTGTGTGTGTATCTTTAAAAATAAATATCAAGCAGACTACATCCCCAATAAAAGTTATACTAATGAGGTTAATATTCTACTTTTGGTGGTCTTTTATTGTTTATATTTTTAAACATTGTGTTATCACAGCAATTGTGCTAAAATGAAGGTTATCCTGAGTATTGTGATGTGAGAGACATTTTTCTGAAAGCATAGTGTGCAGTGACCACACCGGGCCTTAGCCACCATCTTGATTTTTAATGTGTTTTTTTTAGCAGATCTGTAAGGCCACAAATGAACATACTATTCTGTAAAAAGGAAATGCCTGTTAGCCATAGCAGTCGTCCTTCTACTACTACAGGACACTTTTCCAGCAATGATGTCTTGTGTTCACCTTTCATATACCTTCCCTAAATGCTCTGGGGGTTTACTCACAGGACCAGTCATTAGCATTGGCTTTCCCTGAAAGGAACCTTTTATTTAGAAATATTATCCCTATAGTGCTTTACAAATTAGCTGCATTGATATATCTACTAAAAACCTAGGAAAACCAGTTCACTTTCAGTTTTTGTATGAATTATTAGTACATGTTTTCAGTTTGATGAGGATTGCTTTGCTGGGTTATTTAAGACAGTGGATGTTCTGCTAAGGTTTTCTTAATTCGTTTTTTTTTTTTCTTCTTCAGGGCTTGATCACAGCTGAAGACTTTGCACTTGAAAAATGTTTCCTTCCAACTGAGAACACGGTCATCTACACCTACTCTGTAGCAAGCATGCTGCTGTTTCTCTATGCAGTGTTCCAGTTGTCTCTAATAAATGCTTTGAAATCCTTCTTCGTGCCCAAGGAAAAGTCAGTGTAAAGGAGGCATGTTCCATACTCAAGCCATGCCATATGGAAAACACTAGTTTTGTTCTCTAGAATAGACCAGTACATTTTACCAAATATATATTTATTAAATGATGTACCTGTACAATATGTGACTGTAACCTATACATTAAAGAAAAAATTCCTTCATTGATTTGATAGCCATATCCCCTCCAGGACCATACAGATGAGCCCTGTGTGGTTAAGGTCAGCCTGTGGACACTTTACCCTTATATACTTTACCCCTTTATACTTAATCAGGTTACTGACCTGCTGCCATTTAACCTAATTATTTGCAAAATGTTCTCCAGTCTCTTTCTTGTTACTACCACTTAGGTTGCCAGTTTTTTTTTTTTTTTGCCCTGTCCCAACGTTTTTTGAGTTTCAAATCTTGATCTTTTTTTTTTTTTTATTTATTTTTTCTTTAAACTGAGAGAATGTACCACTTTAAACATTTTGTTATGTTTTCTAATGTGAATAAAATATGGGTTGCATTCTGGTTTTATGTAGATTTTATATAGCATCCCAACTTTTTCGGAAATGGGGTCGTAGGAAAAATAGACAGAGCTTAGTATAAATGCAAAAGGCTTTAAATCTTCCCCACTTCATTACAAAGTTATGGCAGGCATTCCACTTTAAATACAAAATTCCTAGAGCGCTCAAACTAAACATGAATGGGAGGTGTATGGAAATTAAATGGACCCCCAGTGCAGTTACAACCACTGGAAAATGGAAAACAGATCAACAAAAACACAAGCAGCCCTCTATGGGGAAAAAAGTCAAAATATCTGTGCCCATATGTAAATTCACATATATATATATATATATATATATATATATATATATATATATATATATATATATATATTACACACACCTTAGATTGGATTACTTTTAAAAAGAAACACTTTTTATTGCACATATTTTTGAGCCCAACAATATCCATGGGGCTACAAGTGGAAATATAAACAGTCATATATCTATATAAAAATGTTTTTTGTTAAAAGTATATATATATATATATATATATATATATATATACAGTGGTGTGAAAAAGTGTTTGCCCCCTTCCTCATTTCCTGTTCCTTTGCATGTTTGTCACACTTAAGTGTTTCGGAACATCAAACCAATTTAAACAATAGTCAAGAACAACACAAGTAAACACAAAATGCAATTTGTAAATGAAGGTGTTTATTATTAAAGGTGAAAAAAAATCCAAACCATCATGGCCCTGTGTGAAAAAGTGATTGCCCCTAAACCTAATAACTGGTTGGGCCACCCTTAGCAGCAACAACTGCAACCAAGCGTTTGCGATAACGTGCAATGAGGCTTTTACAGCGTCCTGGAGGAATTTTGGCCCACTCATCTTTGCAGAATTGTCCTAATTCAGTTACATTAGAGGGTTTTCGAGCATGAACGGCCTTTTTAAGGTCATACCACAACATCTCAATAGGATTCAGGTCAGGACTTTGGCTAGGCCACTCCAAAGTCTTCATTTTGTTTTTCTTCAGCCATTCGGTGGTGGACTTGCTGGTGTGTTTAGGATCATTGTCCTGCTGCAGAACCCAAGTTCGTTTCAGCTTGAGTACACGAACAGATGGTCGGACATTCTCCTTCAGGATCTCTTGGTAGACAGCAGAATTCATAGTTCCTTTTATCACGGCAAGTCTTCCAGGTCCTGAAGCAGCAAAACAGCCCCAGACCATCACACTACCACCACCATATTTTACTGTTGGTATAATGTTCTTTTTCTGAAATGCAGTGTTCCTTCTATGCCAGATATACTTGGACACACACCTTCCAAAGAGTTCCTCTTTTGTCTCATCGGTCCACAGAATGTTGTCCCAAAAGTCTTGGGGATCATCAAGATGTGTTGTGGAGAAATTGAGACGAGCTTGATGTTCTTTTTGCTCAGCAGTGGTTTTCTCCTTGGAACTCTGCCATGCAGGCCATTTTTGCCCAGTCTTTTCTGATGGTGGAGGCATGAACGCTGACCTTAACTGAGGCAAGTGAGGCCTGCAGTTCCTTGGACGTTGTTGTGGGGTCTTTTGTGACCTCTTGGATGAGTCGTCGCTGCGCTCTTGGGGTAATTTTGGGCGGCCGGCCACTCCTGGGAAGGTTCACCACTGTTCCATGTCTTCGCCATTTGTGGATAATGTCTCTCACTGTGGTTCGCTGGATTCCCAAAGCTTTGGAAATGGCTTTATAACCCTTTCCAGACTGATAGATCTCAATTACTTTCTTTCTCAATTGTTCCTGAATTTCTTTGGGTCTCGGCATGATGTGTAGCTTTTAAGAATCTTCTGGTGGACCTTACTGTGTCAAGCAGCTCCTATTTAAGTGATGCCTTGATTGTGAACAGGTGTGGCAATAATCAGGCCTGGGTGTGGCTAGAGAAATTGAACTCAGGTGTGGACAACCACAGTTATAGTATGTTTTAACAAGGGGGGCAATCACTTTTTCACACAGGGCCATGATGGTTTGGATTTTTTTTCACCTTTAATAATAAACACCTTCATTTACAAATTGCATTTTGTGTTTACTTGTGTTGTCCTTGACTATTGTTTAAATTGGTTTGATGTTCCGAAACACTTAAGTGTGACAAACATGCAAAGGAACAGGAAATGAGGAAGGGGGCAAACACTTTTTCACACCACTGTATATATATATATATATAATTTGAGAATCATAAAATTGAGAGAAAAAGTTTTAAGCACGGTACCACCAATCTGTTCCTGAAGAGGAGGGATTAACTGTACTCGGAAGGCTCACGGTTTGACAAGCAAAAAGTCAAACAGGGAAGGACACTCAGGCTCCAGCGGGATGAGACGACGGAGAGCTCTGTGTGTGGTTCCTGAGCTGGTGGGTAAAAAGATGAAGAAGCGGAGGAAACTGCTGCTGGTCACAGCAGTATTCAGGGCTGGCCCTTTGGTCCACCAACGAATGGCTGGCTGTAATGGAGGAGCGAAAGAAACTACTGCCACTACCGGCAGTGTTCAGGACTGACCTCTGTGGTCCGCACACGAACGGCTGGCTGATTTCCATCGGTGTAAAGCAGTGGAGTCGAGATGAAGGGGACGGGGATGCCGGACGTTACTGAGCATGCGTGGAGACGTATAGTGACGTCAGCGCTTCTTCCGGTTGCAGTAACCCAATCAACAGAGATGGACCGCAAGCTGTGGGGGTTGCTGTAGCTGACATGTTTTGCACGCCTGCGATTTGTTAAAGCTACGGAGGCAACCACAGGGAAAACATTTAAAGCTGATGGGAGGGGAAATGAAGTGCAAGCTTGCCGATTAATGTTAACCCCTTATCCTAACTATCATATAGCATTTGTTAATGGGTCATTACACAATTAAAAACAATGAATAAAACAACCAATTAAATAAAGATTTGATATGATTAACCACTAAGCGCCCACGCTATAGCGCTCAATTACCAGGAGGGTGTCTCTAGACGTCCTCCTGTTTACTCCTTCCCTGCGCACTGCCACAGGCGGGCATCAGGGGAAAATCTGTGTTGGCCGTATCCCTTGGACACAGCCATTCACAGATCTTGCTAAATGGCCAATCACATCGGCCATTTAGCACTCGATCAGCGTGTCTAATGAGAGATGATCTCAAGTGTAAACATATGAGATCGTCTAATTTCCGGCTCTCCCTCCTCACACAGAGACCGCGTGTGAGGAGGGAGAACTTCGGTGCTGCAGATCTGTGAGTGAACACTAAATAAAACACAGTGCCCACAGTACCTATCAGTGCCACCTGTCAGTGTCCCCTATTATCAGTGTCATGTGTCATCAGTGTCTCACGTGCCATCTGTCATCAGTGTCATGTGTCATCAGTGCCACTTATTTTTAAAGTAATCCAATCTAAGGTGTATATATATATAGATGTTAATTTACATATGGACACAGATGTTTTGATATTTTGACTTTTTTTCCTATAGAGCGCTGCTTGTGTTTTTGTTGATTCCACTTTAAAGTCTAACTCAAGCAAATCCCTTTGCTGTTTTGTTGAGGTGCATACAGACTCCAGGGAAAGTTGATCTTGGTGCTCACCTTATGGAATTAGAAATATGGAATTGTAAATGTTTACTTAGCCCTCCATTATGTGATGCTCTTTTATATGTGCTCCTGGAGAGGATTCCTTATGTCCTGCAAAACTGTTTTTCACGGGTGATTTCAATGCCACCTTGTCACCCACCCTGAACAGACCTGCCCCCACCAAAAACTTCACTGGGAACTTATCAGCTTGGACTTTATCTATGGATCCCACTAAGGTCTGATGGTGCAAACACCCTGCTATTAGAACATACTCCTGTTTAGAGATGGCCTTGCGATTTGCCCGGCAGTCGTTTCGCAACAAACTTTGCTCGTTCGCAATTCGCCAAATCGGCGGACATATGGCACTGTTCGCGGCAGCCATATTCTTTTACATTGTGTAGAACTTTGACCCATGACACATCCATCATGAGGTACAGGACAGCCAATTGAGACATTTCAGCACATGGACATACCCCCTACCTTATAAATAGACCTGATCTGGCTGCCATTTTACATTCTGTCTTTTGTCAGTGTAGGGAAAGAGGTTGCTGTTTGGAGCAGGGACAGTCTGTAATCACTAGCTATTAGGTCCACAAAAGTCCTTTTAAGTACTGGTATAGGTGTACAGTATATAGGGGTGTAATACACTTATAATATACTTTCAAATATAGAAAGCATACTATAGTGCATTTCTACTGTGCAGCATTGTGACTGCTGAGCGGTTCTGCAGCTCTTTTGTCAGTGTAGGGAGAGGTTGCTGTGTGTCGCAGGGACAGATTGTAGCGACACAAATCGCTATCAAATATAGGTCCACGAAATTCCTTTTAAGGACTGGTATAGGTGTACTATTTGATGTGCAGTATATAGGGGTGTAATACACGTATAAAATACTCAAATATAGAAAGCATAGTATAGTGCATTTCTACTGTGCAGCATTGTGACTGCTGAGCGGTTCTGCAGCGATACTACAAAGAGTGACAAACGCAATTAGAAAAAAGTATTATAACTGGTGTGATAGACCAGTGGCCCCCCAAAACGACAGATTGAAGCGGGTGTTATATACCTTCTTCCACATATACTGCACTTCTCTAGAGACTTTTGTCACAGGGTCATTTAAAAAATGACAGGCAGAGGAAGAGGCAGGCCCTTCCGCAGGGGTGGTAGGGGTAGGGCAGGCTTGAGCCAAAGTGGGAATTTGCAGAAGGTGCGTTCGATTACGTCAAAGGATGCACCAGACTTGGTTGAGTGGCTCACTCAGCCTTACTCTTCTGCACTCTCCTCATCTTCTCTATCTGCACCCACAAAGACACTACCACCAACACCACCACCATATACCCTCCGCTTGAGTCACAGGAATTATTTTCCAATCCATCACAAGACATTTTCGATGCGCAGCCATTATTGGCATTGGATCAGGAAGAGGAGGTAGCAACAACCGCCACTCAGCAGTCTGACAACAGTATCCAGATCAGCCCAAGGAGGTTGGTCCCGCTGTTGCTGCCTACTCAGATCTCTAATTATAGCGGTGGGGAAGGTGACGTCGATGATGACGTGTCTAGGGACGTCACGTGGGTGCCCACAAGAGAGAAAGAGGAGGGGAGTTCAGAGGGAGAGATGGACCAGCAGATAGAGAGGAGAAGCAGGCGGAACATACATTGCACAGGAGGGACAAACCAGACTGCTAATGTATCAGGAGCGAGCCATCAACCATGTACGGTCACATCTGGCGCTCCCAGGACGCCGACACATGGCTCCGCAGTGTGGGCTTTTTTTTAACGTGTCCGCTGCTGACAATAGTGTTGCCATCTGCAGCCTTTGGGACGACCGCCTTAAAGAGGAAGTTAAGCCTCTGTAAAAAAAAAAAAAAAAAAAAGACACCCTGCAAGGCAAAGGCATAATGAGCTAGTATGCATAGCATACTAGCTCATTATGAAAAACTTACCTGAAAACAAAGCCCCCGAAGCGGTCCTTATCTTCAATCTTCTTCGCCGCCATGCAGGGCCGGAGTGACTTCCGGGTCTCGCCGCTCCAGCGCTATCATTCGCTGGAGCGGCGATGACGTCACTCCCGCGCATGCGCACGAGATCGGCATATTGCCGTGAGAGCGGCATACTCAGTGCGCCCTCAGTGCGCCTGCGCGCCGCTGTCTACGGCGCATGCGCCGTAGACATCGATGCCTTTTCATCGCTAAATATCTCCTAAACCATGTAGGTTTAGGAGATATTTATTGGACCTACAGGTAAGCCTTAATCTAGGCTTACCTGTAGGCCAAAGCCACACTCCAGGCTCTCACCGTCCAGCCTCTTCTACTTCTCCTTCTCCTCAGAATTATCCTCCACTCCACCTTCCATCATGCCGTCCTCACGTTTTTCTGGAAAAAGGCAGGCTTCCGTGGGCCAAATGTTCGAGCGTAAAAAAATTATGACGCCGGATAACCCTCTTGCCCAACGGTTGACCACTGGCTTGTCAGAACTGATAGCCCGCCAACTACTGCCATATAAACTGGTGGACTCGGAGGCCTTTCAAAAATTTGTGGCCATTGGAACACCACAATGGAAGGTCCCAGGAAGGAAGTACTTCTCACAGAAGGGCATCCCAGAGCTATATGGCCATGTTCAGCGGCAAGTGAATGTATCTCTGGCACACAGTGTCGGTGCCAAGATACATCTGACCACAGACACGTGGTCTAGCAAACACGGGCAGGGAAGGTATATAACTTTTACTGCCCACTGGGTGAACCTTCTGACGGCCGTCAAGCATTTAACCCGTGGCACCATGTAGATTTGGTTTTACCGCCATGGATTGCATGCAGGCCTGCCTCTTCTTCTCCTTCTCCTACTCCATTCTCCCTCTCCTCCTCAGCTGACTCCTCCTTTTCCGCTGCTACTGTCTCTTCCGCTGCGCCACCCAAGATCCCCAGAACCTATTCGACATGCCAGGTGAGACGTTGCCATGCTGTGCTGCGTCTCTTATGCCTGGAAGCCAAGAGCCACACTGGCCCTGCACTCCTTTCAGCTTTGCGTTCACAGGCAGATCAGTGGCTAACACCACTCAATTTGACAGTTGGTAAAGTGGTGTGCGACAACGGTGCCAATCTGCTGAGCGTGTTGAAACAGGGCAAAATTACACATGTGCCATGCATGGCACACGTCTTAAACTTGGTCATGCAGCGATTCGTTGTCAAATACCCTGGGGTCCAGGACATCTTGCGGCAGGCAAGGAAAATCTCGGCCCATTTCAGAAGACTTTACACGACCATGGCTCGCCTTGCTGACATTCAGCGGCGACACAATCTGCTGGTCAGACGTCTTATTTGTGATTGCCCAACGCGATGGAACTCAACCTTGTATATGCTTGATAGGCTGCTCCAGCAGAAAGGTGCAGTTAACGACTACCTGTACGAACTGTGCGGCAGAACAGGTTCTAGGGAGCTTGTTTTTTTTTCACCACGCCAGTGGCTGCTCATGCGCGACGCATGCAGACTTCTGATGAGATCACCAAACTGGACATTGTACCTTACGCCTGCTTTATGGAGCACGCATTGCGTCGTGTCATTGATCAAGCCGTCGAGGAGCAGGAAGATGAGGAAGTCACAATGCTAGATGAATTCCCAGGGGGGCTACTCTGAGACAAGTCTACAACAGGAGTCTGAAGAGGAGTCAGAGGAGGATGGTGCCGGGGCGGATGAGGAGGAGCAAGAAGAGCATGCTTTAAACCTTTCTGTGATCCCTGTTGTTGTCCGTGGATGGGGGGAGGAGAACGAGGACGACATTATCCTGGATGATGAGCAGGAGCCAGGCCACCACACCGCTTCCAGTTTAGTGCAAATGGGGGCCTTCATGCTCCAGTGGTTTAAGAGGGACCCCCGTATAAAAAGCATAAAGGTCAAGGACCAGTACTGGATGGCAACGTACTTAGACCCCCGGTACAAACAAAAAATGGTGGAAATGTTACCACCATCACAGAGGGCTGTCAGAATGGAGCAATTCCAGGCCTTGCTTAGAGAAATGCTGCATTCTGCTTTTGCGTGCGCGGGCAGAGGAATTTCCACTCCCAGAGAAAGAGTTGCGGGTACCAATCCAACACCGCCTGCAAGAAGAGGGCGGTTTGAAGATGTGTTGGTCACTTCTGATATGAGATCATTCTTTCAGCCGACCCATCGACAGGTGTCATCCAGATCCAGCATCAGGGAACGCCTAGACTGACAGGTGTCCGACTACATCGGGTTAACGGCCGATGTGGACGCTCTGAGAAGTGATGAACCCCTGGACTACTGGGTGGGCAGGCTTGACCTCTGGCCAGAGCTTGCACAATTTGCAATGGAACTGTTGGCTTGCCCCTCGTCCAGTGTCCTGTCTGAAAGGACATTCAGCGCAGCAGGGGGGATCGTGACCGATAAGCGCACTCGCCTAGCTCACGACAGTGTTGACTACCTCACATTTATAAAAATTAATGAGGCATGGATCTCGAAGGAATTCAACACGTGACCAGTAGACCATGTATATGCATAACTGTATTAAACGATTTATATAATCTAGCACACGGACCTTTTTTCTACCTTTGGCTCAAAAAAGCACACCGTACTATATGCCCGTACACTCCTGTTTGAAGAGGTTGAGTGGTGTCATATTTTTGGGTCCCGCAGCGAGTTGCTGGTGTCAGTGCTGGTGTCAGTGCTCTCTATCTCGGTGCTGGTGTCAGTGAGGGAGATAGCAGCAGAGAAGCCAATCAGCAGGCAGTGCCAGCACCATGGCTGAGGATCAGCACTGGACTGTCACCTCCGGACCACCGCAGTGGAGCCCTGCATAGGTGGGGGTAAGGGCCGGGCAGAGGGAGGGGTCAGGGGCTCAAGCACAGGTTGGCACACTTGGACACTGGCACAGGACTGCGCTGCCCTGACTGTGGCACTGATCATCTCCTGCACCCCCTTCATAGCCTGGCCTGACCTTGCCTCTCCTCCATGGCCTTCATGCGCTACCTGCATTGACAACATTTCACAGATAAAAAAAGAATGCTTGTCGTTGTCGATCCCAGATTCACTTAATACTTCTGATATGTCAGTGTCCATTATGTGGTACTATGTGTGCACAGCTAGTTAGTATTTTGTGGCTGCAAATATGACCTGGAGGTTTTTGATGTTCGCCTGCCATTAAAATGAATGGGGCCCGCCGTGAACCTGTGGTTCGCGAACATTTGGGCACGTTCGCGAACCATCCCGTCAGAAGTTCGTCCATCACTACTCCTGTTTCTCTACCACCCACAAAACCTCCTCCCACGTTGATCTGGCATTTGTTAATTCATCCCTTTTGTCTGATGTTCAAGAGATTTATTATCGCCCAAGTGGCCTATCTGACCACTGCTCTGATGCTGAGGACCTGTCAGTACTGAAACAGATATCTGTAGTGACTGGGTGCTCATTGGTTTTGTTCATATTTCCATCGCTCATGTTCCTGGATTAGAGGCTCCTCTGTAGTGGGTGCTGCAGCGATCACCAGCTGGACACTAGATATATTACAGATAAATACACATGTTCGCCAGCACACCATGGATCTTGTATTACAGTCCAAAACTTTTATTGCAGAAAGATCACATCAAAACAGGGTAGGTGCAACGTTTTGGAGCCACGCAGGACCCCTTCATCAGGCATGTGTGTCCATATTGTGCATGCGCGACCTATGTGGTGCGCTGTGATTGGCTCAGGGCCCTGCTGCCAGGTAACGGGGATGCCTGGTCCCCCGTTTATGTGCCAAGATCAGTACACATCTCGGAGATGTGCCCTATTGCTGTGGGGCAGCTGCACACTGAGGTGCTTAGTTAACAAATAATGTATAGGAACATTGCCGTACACACCCAAACATGGTTTTATTTTACAGTATAAAACTGCCTTTTGGCACAAATGTGACGTCAGATGGGGGGGGGGGGGTTTCACTGTTTTCCTTGATTCTGATTAGTGGTACTTCATTTATATTCTGTGTTCACTGTATGCACTCTATCACATGCTTGACAAAGGGGTCCTGTGTGGATCCGAAACATTGCACCTACCCTGTTGTGATGTGATCTTTCTGCAATAAAAATTAATTTTGCACTGCAAGATGGTGTGCTGGTGAACATGTGTATTTATGGGTTCTCATTGGATCTTACATCCCAAAGCCTTGGTGTGTATTCCCACATGAATTCAAGAATGTTGGGGCCAAAATGAAGGGTCGTCTTTTCCAGGCTTGGTATAGGATGCCTTAAAGGCGTCCATTAGAGGTCAATAGGTCTCCCCTATTCCATCTGATCAGGCCTTTAATATTCAATGCTCACAAACAGAAGTTGATGCCAGGCCTAACCAGTATGGCCTGAAGAAGGAGCGCAGCTCGGCAAACGCGTTGCCTATTGGCTAATTATTCCGGAAGTGATCTCATC
>CM053030.1:168013066-168032378 GCA_028564925.1 Lithobates sylvaticus | reverse complement strand
CTGTAGCTGACCGCCCACTGTCAAATGACGGCGGGACGGTGCAGCTTTTGTGGCGGGCCGCCGTCATATGACGGCGCTCGCTTTTTGGCCACTAGGGGGCACGCGCGCGCATGCCCGCCGCGTAGCTGGGGACCCGATGCGCGTGCCCGGCGGTTTACTGCATTTAATGCCTACGCTAGCTACGTAATCTGAAGTCACGTGCTAAATGAACGGACTTGCCGATGAGCGGCAAGTCCGTTCATTTTCAAAAGTCCAGCGGACTTTGGCCGGCGGATTATCCGTCCGTGCGTGTGTGGGCAAGTCCGCACGTGTGTGGGCAAGTCCACACGCTCGGAAAGTCCAGCGGACCCAGCTGGAAAGTCCGGCGGGATTGTCCGCTGGACTAGGTCCGTCGGCAAAAGTCTGCACGTGTGTACGCGGCATTACAAAACGTCAGCCTCGAACCCTTAATGACTTGGAGAGGATCTGCAAAGAGGAGTGGGACAAACTACAAGAAATGTCTGACCTCTGATTGCCAACAAGGGTTTTGCCACCAAGTACCAAGTCATGTTTTGCGAAGAGGTCAAATAATTATTTCACTCATTAAAATGCAAATTATTATTATTATTATTCTGTCTCTCACTGTTAAAATAAACCTACCATTAAAATTATAGACTGATCATTTCTTTGTCAGTGGGCAAATGTACAAAATCAGCAGGGGGTCAAATAGTTTTTTCCCCTTCACTGTGTGTGTGTGTGTGTGTACTACTTTTTTTATTAGGCCTGGTTCACACCTATGCATTTTTTAGTGCGTTTTCAGTTTTGAAGAAATACAATACAGTCCATTAAAGGGGTGTTTCACCTTACAAAATTTTTTTTAAAAGTCAGCAGCTAAAAAAAAAAAAGTAGCTGCTGACTTTTAATAAGTACACTTACCCTCCCAGGGTAATCGATGTCGGTCGTGGAGGACGAGCTGTCCCTCGGCGATCTGGTTCCAGCGCCGCCATCCTCAGTAAGGGAAACGGCTCCCCGTTTCCTGCTGCGCATGCGCGAGTCTAATTTGTGAATGGGGAACGCGATGTGTTGTGGGACATAGTTCCCATAACACACCGTGCCCCACTCACTAGAAGACGGAAGGAGAGAAGATCACCGTGGCGCTGGAGGAGGCAGATTAGGACGATCTGCCTAGCAACAGCCATTTCTGGTAAGTAAAAAAAAATATAATTTATATATATATATATATATATATATATATATATATATATATATATATATATATATATATATATTTTTTTTTTTAATTGTTACTAACATTTTTTTAAAGTTTTTGTTTTCAGGGTGTCCCACCACTTTAAGCACGGTTTTCTATAGGTCATGTTCACATCTATGCATTTCATGAAAAGGGCCTGGGACTTTTCTGGTTTTTGGTTCCATAGACCTCAAAAAGGTGTATTTAAAACTCAAAATGCACCTGGAATGTGCAAACTGCAACCTGCATAGATGTGAACCAGGCCTCATTGTGTTCGTATACCATGCTCCATATCTAGTGGACCTGTCGGCAGATCTGACTCTTTTGGTGGTTTTGTTTTAACCTGTATATTAGGGCCAGACACATGCACTGAACCCCAGAAGTTGCCTTTCTCTCAATTATTCGTAGCCCCCTTAATGTGGCTAGGAAGGTCCTACTGAGATTTTTTCCTCTCAGTAAGTACTGTAGAACAATGATCCGTAGACGTAGGAGGTCTACATCCATCCCTAGTATAGAAGTCTGGACCGCTGAACTGAATTTCAGCATGAGAATCGAAAAACTGACAGCTAGACTACATAACAGGTTTTCCAACTTTGCCAACACCTGGAGCACCTGGATTGCATTCTCTGCCAACAATCTTTCCCCACCTCCCCGGTTACTGAAAATGATGAAAGCAAGTTTAAATTTCAGACTCATCCAGCTGAGCCTCCCCCCTTCTCTTCTTTCTTTACTATTTGTCTGACTCCCAAACTGTCTGTCGGGGGTGAGGATGTTCCTCTCTCTTCTTAGCTACCTCTGATCACACTGGCATTACCACATTGTATTTTCAACTCTCATTACTGTAATGATACACACTCACCGGCCACTTTATTAGATAAACCTGTTCAATTGTTTAGTAACTCAAATTGCTAATCAGCCAATCACATGGCAGCAACTCAATGCATTTAGGCATCTAGACATGGTGAAGACAACTTGAAGTTCAAACAGAGCATCAGAATGGGGAAGAAAGGGGATTTAAGTGACTTTGAACTTGGCATGATTGTTGATGCCAGACTGGCTGGTCTGAGTATTTCAAAAACTGATGATCTACTGTGATTTTCAAACAACCATCTTTAGGGTTTACAGAGAATGGTCAGAAAAAAAAAGAGAAAATATCCAGTTGTGTGGACAAAAATGCCTTGGAGGTCAGAGGAGAATCGTTTGAGATGATAGAAAGGCAACAGTAACTCAAATAACCACTCGTTACAACCAAGGTATTCAGAATATCATCTCTGAATGCAGAAGACCACACCGGGTGCCACTCCGTCAGCTCAGAACAGGAAACTGAGGCTACAATTCACACAGGCTCACCAAAATTGGACAATAGAAGAAATAGAAAAAAGTTGCCTGGTCTGATGAGTCTCATTCAGATGGTAGGGTCAGGATTTGGCATAAACAACATGAAAGCATGGATCCATCCTGCTTGTATCAACGGTTCCGACTAGTGGTGGTGGTGAAATGGTGTGGGAGATATTTTATTGACACTCTTTGGGCCCCTTAGTACCAATTGAGCATCATTTAAAACGCCACGGGCTACCTGAGTTTTGCTGCCGACGATGTCCATCCCTTTATCAGGGCTCAAAATTTCAAGTCCTGAGCCACTAGCCAGGCCTTAAAAGTTACTCGCCACCAGTTGCCCCACCCAACCCCTCCCCTGCCCCGCCACCTAAACAAGGCCTCATAAATTATCTCATAAAATTACATTGTTAAATGTTTTATGCAGAATTAAGTTCCAAATAATAAATAACAACAACTTTACCAATATTAACATAAAGCATATCAGTACCCATCAGTGCAGCCTCATCAGTGCCCATGAATGCCGCCTCACTGTGCCCATCAAATGCAGCCTCACTGTGCCCATCACTGCAGCTTTACTGTGTCAATGAATGCAGCCTCATTGTACCCATAAATGTAGCTCACTGTGCCCATAAATGCAGTTCACTGTGCCCATAAATGTAGCCTCACTGTGCCCATAAATGCAGCTCACTGTGCCCATAAATGTAGCCTCACTGTGCCCATAAATGCAGCTCACTGTGCCCATAAATGTAGCCTCACTGTGCCCATAAATACTGCTCACTGTGCCCACAAATACTTCTCACTGTGCCCACAAATACTGCTCATTGTGCCCGTAAATGTAGCCTCACTGCGCCCATCATCCATACAGACTCACCATGGTATGTGTCATGGAGCCGGGTCTGTGTTCGGCGGCGCCGTAGCAAGGTCCCGCCCCCCTAGACCGGCTCGTGTGATAGTAGATTAGATCAGTAATCCGCCTATCACACGAGCCGGTCTGGGGGCGGGACCTTGCTACGGCGCCGCGGAACACAGACCTGGCTCTGTAACACACAGCCTGCATCTTTGTGACACACAAGAGGAGGAGAGAGGGAGGGGAATGCAGCAGCCTCCGCTCAAAGCGGCCCCAGTTCAGTCCGGTCCTGCATTCCCCTCCCTCTCTCCTGCTCTTGTGTGTCACAGAGATGCAGGCTGTGCGTTACAGAGCCGGGTTGTGTTCCGCGGCGCCTGGAAGCGGTCAGCCTTGTCCACCCCTGCTCCTCACTCGCCCTGCCCTAAATTCCACTCGCAAAATGCGAGCAGGCAAGTGGAATTTTTGAGGGCTGCCTTTATGACTA
The DNA here is from genome assembly GCA_028564925.1 of Lithobates sylvaticus. Lineage (NCBI taxonomy): Eukaryota > Metazoa > Chordata > Amphibia > Anura > Ranidae > Lithobates > Lithobates sylvaticus. The sequence goes on along the minus strand of CM053030.1, from coordinate 168,028,481 downwards.
GTGTACCCATCTTCTGATGGCTACTTCCAACTGGGTAATGCACCATGTCACAAAGCTCAAATCATCTCAAACTGGTTTCTTTTACATGACAATGAGTTCACTGTACGCCAATGGCCTCCACAGTCACCAGATCTCAATCCAAAAGAGCACATTTGGAATGTGGTGGAACGGGAGATTCGCATCATGTATATGCAACCGAGAAATCTGCAGCAACTGGGTTATGCCGATACCATCATGTCAGTATGGACCAAAATCTTGGAGGAATGTCTCCAACACCTTGTTGAATCTATGCAATGAAGAATTAAGGCAGTCCTGAAGGCAAAATGTGGTCCAACCCAGTACCAGCAAGGTATAACTAATAAAGTGGCCAGTGAGTGTATATTCTCTTTTGGACACCCTCTGCACTCTGTATTTTTGTTGGAGATATACAGATAAAGATGCGCTTTTTTTTTTACAAGAGGGTGCCTCCCTCCACCCCTGTATATGTGTTATTTGTATATCTAACTTGAATTAAAAAAAAAAAAAAAAAAAGAAGAGTACACTTTAAAAAAAAAAAAAAAATATAATAATTAATAATAAAAATAAAATATAATATTTTTTTTATATTACACTCTAGTTTTTAGGAACCACATGCAGACAGGAACGCCACACTTTAGGCAGCTTTTCACTTTCACACTGGAGTATTTTTATGTGTATTTATAGCCAATTTTTTTTTAAGCTTTTGGACAGAGTAGGAATACAACAGAAAGCAAGTGGAAATCTCTACAAAGTCGCAGGAAGTCCCCTCCTAGACAGTTGCTATAAAAAAAACAGTCCTCAGTGTCCTCATTGGGAGATTTAACTTTACCTCTAATATTTTGGTCTCCCATCAACAATGGTCACCAGAACAAATGACAGAAGGCAAGTCTACAAAACCGGGACAGCAATACAAAATCCTGACAGGGGTTGTAATTCTTTCCTACTATAGCCAAAATTGGGGAAAAAAAAAGCTTTGGTTATACAGTTAGGTCCATATATATTTGGACACAGGCAACAGTTTCATATTTTTGTCTCTGTATGCCACCAGAATAAAATTAAAACAAAACAATCCAAATAATTTGAAGTGCAGACTTTCAGCTTTAATTCAAGTGGTTGAACATAAATATCAAGTACAAATTTTAGGAACTGCAACCATTTTTTATACAGTCCCCCCCCATTTTCAGGGGATCAAATTTAATTGGACAAATGAATATAATCATAAATAAAATGTTAACTTTTAATATTTTGTTGAGAAATTACCAAAGACTGTTTCCTTCTTTCTGATGCTTTGCCAGGCTTTAACTGCAGCTGTCCTCATTTGTTCTTTGTTTGTGGGTCTTTCTGCCTTTAGTTTTGCCTTCAGCAAGTGAAATGCATCCTAAATTGGGTTGAGATCAGGTAATTGACTTGGCCATTGCAGAATATTCAACTTATTTTCCTTCAAAAGCTCCTGGGTTGCTTTTGCATTGTGTTTTGGATCATTGTCCATCTGTACTGTGAAGCACCATCCAATCAACTTTGCTGAATTTGGCTGAAAGTATATCTCTAAACACTGCAGAATTCATCTGGCTGCTTCTGTGTTCTGTCACATCATCAATAAACACCAATGACCCAGTGCCACTTGAAGCCATGCATGCCAATGCCATCACACTGCCTTCACCATGTTTTACAGATGACGTTGTGTGCTTTGGATCATGAGCGGTTCCAAGCCTCCTCCACACTTTTTTCTTCCAGTCATTCTGGTACAGATTAATCTTAGTTTCATCCGTCCAAAGAATGTTTTTCCAGAACTGGTCTTGCTTTTTAGATGTTTTTTTGGCAAAGTCGAATCTGGCTTTTGTATTCTTCAGGCTTATAAATGGTTTGCACCTTGTGGTAAACCCTCTGTATTTGCTCTCGTGAAGTCTTCTCTTGATTTTAGTTTTTGACAATGATACACCCACCTCCTTGAGAGTGTCCTTCACTTGTCTGGATGTTGTAAATGGGTTTTTCTTCACCATAGAGAGAACCCTGCAATCATCCACCACTGTTGTCTTCTGTGGACATCCAGGTCTTTTTATGTTGCTGAGCTCACCAGTGTATTCTTCTTTCCTCAGACTGTACCAAATTGTTGATTTGGCCATCTCTCTGATGGATTTGTTTCATTTTTGAAGCCTTACAATTGCCTGTTTCACTTGTATAGACAGCTCCTTTGAATGCATGATGTAGGTTCACAGCAATAGATTCCAAATGCAAATATCACACTTAAGCCTCATACACACGATCGGACCGTGGACCAACTTTCCCGTGGATTTTTGTCCAAAGGAGGTTGGCCCCAAGTTGGTATTGCATACACACGGCAGGACTTTTTCAGCCAACTTTCACCAAATTACTTGGTTTTTCTGCTCTTTACCGCCACCTTTGGTCAACTTCTGTATTGTTGTCTGATCTTTTGCATTGGTTCTGCATTGGTTTGTACAAAAGTCCGTTGGTTTTGTGTACACACGGTCGGACTTTGGTCCATCAGACTTTTGTTGGCAGAAAGTTGGTCCATTCGCACAGCCAACAAAAGTCAGATGAAACCTGTAAAAAGTTGGTCCGATGGAGCGTACACAGGGTCGGATGTTGGTCCAAAACAGCTAATTTGCATGTTGGTTGTCAAAAAGTCAGATAGTGTGTACGGGCCTTTAGAATCAACTCCAGACCCTTTACCTGCTTAATTGATGAAGAAATAACGAAGGAGTAGCCCACACCTGGCCATAAAACAGCTTTTGATTCAAATGTCCAATTACTTTTGGTCCCTTGAAAAATTGGGGGAGGGCTATTCTTAAGATCTGCAATTCCCAACCCCTTCCTCCAATTTGGATGTACATACCTTCCAATTAAACCTGTGAGTGTGCACATTCAGCCCATATTCATTATATAACTATAGCTTGAATATGTTTCGGTAAATACCTGAAAAAATCTCAAATTGTGCCTGTGTCCAAATATATATGGGCCTAACTGTATATACACTTTATTTGTGACATCATGCACAGCAGCCTTAAATCCATCTCATGTTTCTGTAGTGGTGTTTTGGATATTTTACATTTCAAGCACCCCAACCAAAACACATCAGCGCAATCTATAGTAGCCTGGAAAATGATGACAGTCAGCATGTGGAAAGTAATAGTGTTCTGTAATATTAGTACTGGTTGTAATGTTATAGGGCATCGCTGCAGATGTGGTGAAAAAAGAAGAGAAAAAAAAAAATAGCTTACAATGGAAATTTAGAAAAAAAAAAACCTTTTCTTTTTGGAAAGGGGAAGAACTAGAACCCCTCTCAGATTTCTACTGATGTTGGTGTCCCTATTAGGGAGATTTCCCCTACTTTCCTAGCAAGACAACAGGAAGAGAGGTTATATCATCCTAGCTGGAAAGTAATAAAAGCCTGACAGAATGTATATTTTATAGTTTTGGCTGGAGCTCCATCAGACTTTATTAGACTAGACTAATGGTCTTTTTTGTACTTTTCTGTTCATGCTGTAGTTAGTACCAAAGTGCCATAGATACAGTATCTCACAAAAGTGAGTACACCCCTCACATTTTTGTAAATATTTTATTATACCTTATATGTGACAACACTGAAGAAATTACACATTGCTACAATGTAAAGTAGTGAGTGTAAAGCTTGTATAACAGTGTAAATTTGCTGTCCCCTCAAAATAGCTCAACACACATCCATTAATGTCTAAACCGCTGGCAACAAAAGTGGGTACACCCCAAGTGAAAATGTTCAAATTGGGCCCAAAGTGTCAATATTTTGTGTGGCCACCATTATTTTCCAGCACTGCCTTAACCCTCTTGGGCATGGAGTTCACCAGAGCTTCATAGGTTGCCACTGGAGTCTTCTTCCACTCCTCCATGACGGAGCTGGTGGATGTTAGAGACCTTGCGCTACTCCACCTTCCATTTGGAGGATGCCCTACAGATGCTCAATAGGGTTTAGGTCTGAAGACATGCTTGACCAGTCCATCAGCTTTACCATCAGCTTCTTTAGCAAGGCAGTGGTCGTCTTGGAGGTATGCTTGGAGTCATTATGTTGGAATACTGCCCTGCGGCCCAGTCTCTGATGGGAGGGGATCATGCTCTGCTTCAGTATGCCAAAGTACATGTTGGCATTCATGGTGCACTCAAACTGTAGCTCCCCAGTGCTGGCAGCCCTTATGCAGCCACAGACCTTGACAATCCCACCACCATGTTTGACTGTAGGCAAGACACACTTGTCGTTGTACTCCTCACCTGCTTTCCACCACACATGCTTGACACTATCTGAACCAATTAAGTTTATCTTGGTCTCATCAGACTAACGGACATGGTTCCAGTAATCCATGTCCTTAATCTGCTTGTCTTCAGCAAACTGTTTGCAGGTTTTCTTGTGCACCATCTTTAGAAGAGGCTTCCTTCTGGGACGACAGCCATGCAGACCAGACCAATTTTATGCAGTGTGCGGCGTATGGTCCGAGCACTGACAGGCTGACCCCAAACTCCTTTAACTTCTACAGCAATGCTGGCAGCACTCATACGTCTATTTCCCAAAGACAACCTCTGGATATGACTGAGCACGTGCACTCAACTTCTTTGGTCGACCATGGAGAGACCTGTTCTAAATGCAACCTGTCCTATTAAAACTGCTGTATGGTCTTGGCCACCGCGCTACAGCTCAGTTTCAGGGTCTTGGTAATCTTCTTATAGCATTTCCCATCTTTATGTAGAGCAACAATTCTTTTTTTTTTTTCAGATCCTCAGAGAGTTCTTTGCCATGAGGTGCCATGTTGAACTTCCAGTAAACAGTATGAGAGAGTGAGAATGATAACACCAAATTTAACACACCTCCTCATCATTCACACCTGAGACCTTGTAACACCAACAAGTCACATGACACCGGGGAGGGAAAATGGCTAATTGGGCCCAATTTGGATTATTTCACTTAGGGGTGTACTCACTTTTGTTGCCAGCGGTTTAGACATTAATGACTGTGTGTTGAGTTATTTTGAGGGGACAGCACATTTACACTGTTATACAAGCTGTACACTCACTACTTTAAATTGTAGCAAAGGGTATTTTCTTCAGTGTTGTCACATGAAAAGATAGAATAAAATATTTACAAAAATGTGAGGGGTGTACTCACTTTTGTGAGATACTGTACATGCATACAATAAGTTGCACTGCAACAATCATTCATTCTAAAAATTCAACTTATGTTTTTGCGCTGCTATATCATACGCGTGTGAAGATTCCTTTCAACTACAAGGTAAAAGGACCCTCATGGCATGTATAATGTGCGTTTTTACCTCATTAACAAAAAATAAATAAAAAATTACTATGCAACCACTTAGAAACCAATACTACCATTTGAAGCGCAATCAGAATAATAAAAGGATGATTGGTTGCAGTAGGTTACTGCTCTTTTAATAAAGCATTACCAGAATATAATGTAGACAAACGGGTCATATTACCCACAAGGCATCCTAAGCAAAAGATTTGGAGGAAAGTGAGGGGGCCCCGTTTACTGCTCAACTGCCCCACTTTCCTTGTCCTTCAGTGTAGCAGTGGATACATGCTATTGGCCAACCAGTAGGGGTTATTTTCATCTATCCATTAATGTTGGCTGAAAATTTGGGCCATACCCAACCACTCATGATGCCTGGTGTGGATCTTATCTATAGTATTCCATGATCTATCAGCTAGACATCCCTTGGAATAAAACAAAATATTACAGCGCACACATACAAAAATTATATTTAAATCCTGCAAGGCTATTTAAAGCACCTGAAAATATCAAGCAAAAATATGGGGGATTTGGTTACACCATATGGCCATACAGTGTTTAAGCCCACTACTACATTAAAGTACCCCATTATGTAATGCATTATTTTAGGGTGTGTCCCCCAAAGTCTTTGTTTATTCCTTGGAATAAGCCGATTACTTATATTGAATACCAGGTGGGGCTGTACTTGAACTGGCGGTCTCCCTATGATAGATCTATTTATATATGCTCTATTGGCTGAGCCACCAAGGGTTTGAATTGTTGGATTAGCTCTCTCCCAATTCATTGGATAAGGATTATCATATAGCACACTAGTCACCTCCTTTGGTTGCCGGTGTACACTATCTATACACTGCCATTGTGTGTAATTCAAGAGCAATGTTTAGGCTACTCCTCTTTGTCTCTAATTTGTTAGTTAACCTGTAATTTTAAAATAGTAATAAACATTATGTAAACTTCTTTAATCGTGTATGCGTTTGTCCTCTCTATACAAGTCCAAACAAAATTTGGGTTTGGTTCTTTTCATACAGTGGCGTTACTAGGGTTGGTGTCACCTGGTGCAGTAAAACATGGTGTCACCCCCCCCTCCTGCCTAGGCTGCCCTCACCCTGCAGGCAGCGTACGGTCACGGGGCGCACCCAAAACCAGCCCCTGGAAATGATAGTATAGGGTGGTATAGTGACAGGTTAGCGTAGTATAGTGGCAGGTTGGGGTGGTATGGGGTAGGTTGGGGGTGGTACAGAGCAGGGTATGAGTGGTATAGTGGCAGGTTGGGGTGGTACAGGGCAGTTTGGGGTGGTACAGAGCAGGTTGGGGTGGGGTGGTACAGGGCAGTTTGGGGTGGTACAGGGCAGGTTGCGGGTGGCACAGGGCAGATTGGGGTGGTACAGGGCTGGTTCAGGGTGGTACAGGGCAGGTTGGGGTGGCACAGGGCAGGTAGGGATGCGACAGTGTGCTGTGCAGTAACTTATAGCATACCTCATGCTTGCAGATGAAGACCCGGGCGGGTGGGTGGGGCTGCTGTGTCGTCTGGTCTATCTCCTTCAGCTGTGGGATCGGCGTGAAGGGGTCTGTGGGAGGAGTGGAGGAGGCGGCCACACCCCCAGCTCCGCCCACCTAATCCGGCTGCCACGGGAGATATTGGAGATCCCTGAGTGACAGCTGGGGAGTGTTATAGGCAGCCTCCCCCCGTCCCCCGCACGGCTGAATGCCCTGCTCGCTCCGCTGCAAGCTATAGCGCTTAGTGGCGGCCTCTGGTGGGTGTCACTTCTCTGGTGGGTGTCACCTGGTGCGGGCTGTACCCCCATAGCAACGCCTCTGTTTTCATAGAGTAAAAAAATGAATATTCTTCCTTAACTGTCGAGGGATACATATATTATTGATTCTCTATTATTTAGAGCCAGGAGTATTAAAAACATGGGCTAGCATTAAGGAGTCATTAACTCAAACAACAGACAAACACATTTGAATTCTTTTATAACAAAACTTTATTGTTTGGATAATTTTTTCTGGCCCTGGTGTTGGTCAAAGGGTAACCTTAAAATGAAGTATGAAATGAAATAACATTTAGCCATCTTGGCTATATCAAACAAAATTATTTTGACACAGTGTCCATCCAGACAATGCTGGACGACTAATCCCCACCGACCGAGGTCAGGAGGGAAACACCTGATTGAGGTCCCCCCAACACCATAGCACTCTCTATTAGGGCCTGTAGGCCCATATTAAAGATATCAATGCCTATCTCAGATAAGTGGACTAAATCCTTTCTAAACAAACCCGGGAGAAAACCTTCCAGCTCCAGATGGCGAAAAGATAAACCACCCAAGGAAATCATAAGGTTATGAATGGTCCTATTTAACCGTCTCCTAATTTTATCCACATAAAACAAGCTTCTGCAGAGGGGCCAAAGAAGTCGCGGAACCATTTCCGAGAAAGCCAGGGTAGAGTCTGGGAACATGAGTTTAATATCGTAAAGATCTTTTTTGATCTCACACAGCAGCTCCCAGGTTCTAACCTTGCCAACATCGTTGGCCCCCAAGTGAATCACCAGGACTCTAGGAGACGGCCAAATGGAAGATAAATGCAATAGATGACTCTTAAGATTACGCCATCTAAGTCCCCTAATGCCCGACCATAGCACTGTAAAGTCATTAGTATCCAGACCCAGATTGCTTGAATAGATCCTGGAAGAAGCCTGCTTACCAGCCCAGAAAACGTAAGAGTGGCCTACGATCCAAATTGCAGCAGATGCTGGATCTGAAACAGAATTACAGAATTAATAGTTTGGGGCGAACATAAATCTTGTATCTATCACTAGCCCATCTACCGACCCTCTTTTGATTCTCCGGAGGGAAACCCAGCAGATTGGCAGCAGTGGTCGCCCCTATCCGAAAGGAGTGGGATGAAAATTTATAACCCGACAGATTAAGCTGCTTAAGGCATGAGGCAAGAACTGCCGAAAATTGAAATCTAGTCATCGGGGATAAATCTTGGTGTATAAAAAAGGAACCTTCAAACGAGGGACGCACAGCCAAATACCCGGCTACCAGGAGAACTGGAAAAATATTCGGATCGGGCGACCTTGCCAGCTGAACCCATTGACCTTTACCTACGCCAAAAGTTTTTGATCTACAAATAAATAAGTTCAAGCTATCCGTACCCATTATTACATGACTAGACAAGAGAAAAGAAGAGGAAAACCTATTCTGAGCCGTAAGCTCACCGATTCTCAAGGCACCGAAAAAGGTAACCGAAAATGCCGCCCTAAAAAGTAATGTTTCAAAGTTAGAATAACAGATCAGTTCCAGTACAGACAGCATCTTAAGTAGCAAGGCAACTGAAATAGGCCGACGTTCATCTTTAGTAGGAAAAGATTTCCGGAAACCTTTCAGAATTTGACAGACTTGGAAAAAGGAAGTCAAGGCTGGGCGATCGGAGAATTTCAGAAAAAGGAAACTCCAGCCACAATCTTGCTAACTGAAGCAGGACTGAGACCCATTTCCAGCAGGGAAGATACAAAAGCCAATCCTACATAGCCGTTAACCTCCAGTATTTCTATGTTATTGTTTGAACAAAAGGAACACCACCTGGACCATGCTAACCCATACTCTCGCCATGTCTTCTGTGCCATCGAGTTCCTGAGGTGAGCAGCCATTAGTCCCATATCAAGCCCCAGAGGAATTCTGGGCAGGGGGTGCCTTCCTGATCCGCCGCAGGAGCCAAATCCCGAAAACGCCGGAACTGCGAACGAGATAAAGCGTCAGCCAGATCATTCTCAAGACCAGGTAAGTAACGTGCCTTCAGCCATATATTAAAACGTAAACAGTGCAAAACCAAAAACCTCAACAGTTTAACCACCATTTCTGATTTTGATAGCAAAGAGCACGCCTTTGCTATCCGTATGCACAAGCACCCTCCGGTTCATAAAATGCTCTTTCCATATCACTACAGAAACTACTACTGGGAAAAGCTCGAGGAGGACTATGTTTCGCAAAACCTCCTGGTGAAGCCAGGTGGCGTGCCATTTGGAAGCACACCAATGGCCGTCCAGAAAGGCTCCAAAACCGGATGAGCCTGCGGCATCCGTAAAAAAAATAAAGTTGAAAGTTGTCCGTAAGAGACTGCTGCCAGACCGTGGAACCATTAAAATGTAAAAGGAAAGAATCCCAAACTTTCAAATCCTCCCTGACATTTGCCGAGAGATGAACATGTGAATAGGGAGTCTTTAAGCCACTTGTGGCCAGGGCAAAACGCCTGGAAAATATCCTGGCTATCGGAATGATCCTGGCTGCAAATGCATATAGCCCTAACAGGGATTGCGCATCCTTCAAACACACCTTTCGTTTTGTTAGAAACACACAATCAGCAATCTCATAAGGCACAACTTTGACTCAGGGAGTCTGAACTCCATTCGTTCAGAGTCTATAGTAATGCCCAAAAATTCAATAGTAGAAGCTGGAAAGACAGTCTTCTCATGAGCTATAGGGATCCCAAAAGAAGTACACATTTGAAAAAACGCATTCAGCGACTTGGAGCATAATTGCGAGCCCGCAAGACCTATGAACAAAAAGTCGTCAAGATAATGCAAAAAACCCCCTTCTGGTAGGCATTGTGAAACTACCCAATGTAAGAATTTTGAAAAGGCCTCAAAATAAAAACATGACAAAGAAAAGCCCATTGGTAGGCATTTGTCAAAATAAAAACGGCCCAAAAATTGGAAACCCAGGGAATTAAAACCTTGCGGATGCACGGGAAGCAGGCGGAAGGCAGACTTGATGTCTGCCTTTGTCAACAAAGCTCCCTGCCCGAACTGCCGTAACAGTACCAGCGCCTCAAATGAAGCATATGATACCGGAGCCATTACCTCAGACACCTCATCGTTAAGCGAATCCTCGGCAGGGTATGACAAGTGATGGATGAGCCTGAAACTCCCCGGCTCTTTTTTGGGAACGATTCCCAAGGGAGAAAGCCAAAAATTTTCAAAGGGGGGAAGGTCGAAAGGGCCAGCTACCCTGCCCTCCGAAACTTCCTTTTCTATTTTCCATTGCACTATATCAGGATGCAGCCTGGCAGAACGCAAGTTCTTAACCAGGACGCACCCTGCGCCTGAAAAGAAAGGAACTAAAAAGCCACCAGTAAAACCATCAATTAGAAGTCGAGCCCTCGTGCGGTCTGGGTATCGCTCTAGCCAAGGCTGCATGTTTGACAAGATCACTGGCGTCTTGGCCTTTCCCTCCCGCATCCCTAGCTGCAGGTGTAGCGGAAGAAGCTGCCGACTTCCTAAAACACCTGCTTGCTGGGTGGGCACCACTGCAGTAGGAGTACTCGTGCCTATACCTGCAGTTTGCAAAAAATTTACATTGCCCTTCGTTGAAGGCGAAACAACATCCTTTACGAAAACTAGTCTGTGGAGTCACCGCCCGGGGTGCAAATTGAGGTTTTTGCGGCAACATTAGATTCAGCCACAGACCCACATCTTTGCATCCCCACTGCAGTGACGGGTGTACTGCGAGCTTTTGCCTAAAGTTCTCGTCGTACGTGAACCAAGCTATACCCCCAAAATGGCGAAAGGCCTCCGCAATTATGTCTACGTGCTGGAACAAACCCGAACATTTTTCAGGAAATCGTTCCCCCAGCACTGCCGCGTAAATGCAGAAGGCCTGTAGCCAGTTCTGAAATGTTTTCGGAACAGACCTCCTACGGTCCTCAATCCGTCTATCCGTTTTTGCCATAAATTCCTTGGAGGCGGGCAGTAATGATAATAGCTCAATAAAGTCGCCCTTCCAAATTCTCTCTTTAATTGAATCTGACAAATGAAAACCCAAGGGGGTAATATCACATGGCATAGGCAACCTAAAATGACGACTCCGCTCCACGCGGAGATGTAATAACTTGATGTATCTGTCTATTCGCATGCGGCAGCACCACACTACTACCCGCTGACATATTAGCAGCATCCGTGCTCACTTTCTCCGCCACTTGCCGCCATACCGGGCTGACCACATCTACCCGCACATCATCCCTTTGTTGCGAAATAGCACCACCGGAGTGTGCCCCTTCAACAGCAGCGTTGTTACCATTACTCTGACAAGCGCCAGTGTACTGTGCGCCCTTAGCTTTTTTTATTACCACCATAATTATTATTTAAATTTAAATTTAAATTAGCACCAGCCATTTGTGCCCCTCTTATGTCTGCTTGACTAGAATTGGGGAAAGCACCAGAGAAATGTGCTTCTGCAAACACTTTTTCCATCCCAGCACCACTTGTGTGCGACCTTTTAACTTTAAATAAATCATTCTCAGCATATCTTGCCTCAGTACCACATGCGTGTACCCCTTTAATGTCATTCACAAGGTTAGATAAGGATGACACTAGTAAATGCAAATCATTAGCAGCAACTCTCCTCCCTCAGGCTGCTGGCAGCTGCTTGCTGACTGACTTCATTATGGCGCAGGGGGGCACTTCTGACAGGAATGCTGCTGGCTCTCTCCCTCTTCCTTGGGCTAGGAGAAGCATTCGTTTTTGTTCTCCTCTTTCCCCGCCGAAGCTGCTGGCGCGGACTTCACATGTCTGTTGTGTCTTCCTCCATCTTTTCCTCGTTGCGAGTGGCCATGACAGGGGACGGACCAGGCGGGGCTACACTTTGACCAGCCTCCAGACACTGCCTTAGCCATTCCTCACCGCCGGAGCCCTCCGCCCTCTCAATTAAGCGGCGTAACAGGCTCTCACGTCCACAGGGCGAACCGCGCTCCATCCTGACAGGCTTAAGGGAGTCCCGGTCTCGTGCTGCAGACTGCGGAAACGGCCGGCCGGCTCCCCTTTTAAAACCTCCGGTTTCCGAGGACACGCAAACCCCCAATGACATTGACTGGCTCTCTATAATATCACTGAATCACCTAAGTAGATCACTACATATGTCAGGTCAAGTCCACAGGCAGCTCACTAACTTTGAGGAACTATGTAATCGCTCTCAGACCCCCAGACACACCTTATCGCTCATATACAAGGACATTCTACTACATCTCAATAAAACGCTACCAACATACACCGAAAAATGGGCTAGAGACTTAGGAATGGACATATCACCGACCCAATGGACCACATCCTTTATCCACGCACACCAGGCATCTAGATCAGGCTTCACACAGGAGAAAAATTATAAATTGATATCTAGGTGGTACAGAGTTCCTACCTCGGTGCACAGGATGTTCCCCAATTCTACTGACATCTGCTGGAGGTGCCACGGAGGAGAGGGATCCTACATCCACACATGGTGGGGATGCAACAAGGTACGCCCATTCTGGGACAAGATTTTTGAGGTGTACAATGATATGTATCAGTCTTCCCTATTCCCCAAACCCCTGATCGCTCTTCTATCCATCATACCAGGCGCAATTAAAGCACAAAAAAAATGCCTCCTGAGATTCATGCTTTCAGCAGCTAGACACAACATATCCCTATATTGGAAAAGAGATTCCATTCCCCCTATGTGAGGTTGGGTGTGCATCCTAAATGATATGATGTTGATGGAGGAGCTACAAGCCAAAACAGATGACACCTATGATAAATTCAACACCTTATGGTCCATATGGAGACACCACTCGACATCGAATGGGTTCCTAGACAACCTACAGAACTGAACATCCCCCTGTACCCTTACAATAGCCGAAAGGTAACCCAGACTTCCCCTTTGCGGGGATATATTAGATGAGCTGCCCTCCCCCCTCCCTCCCCACTCTGCATCCCCCCTTCTCCTCCTCCCCCTCTCTCCCCTTCTTTACCTAAGTTACCATGCCCCCTCCTCCCCTATTACTCAAGAGGCACAGAGATAACTCTGTCGACAGCGCTCCGGGTTGCGTCCATAGAGAGATGACGCCACACAGAGACAAATATATAGTTTGACGACCCCTGTGCCCAAATTGCTCTTGTTGGTTATAATAGAATACGATGTTCATGCACTTTAAAATGTAATGCAATAACCCCTTTATGCTCCTTCCCCCCCCCTCCTCCCTCCCACCATACCCCTCCCTCCCCACCCCCCTCCCCCTCTCTTCCCCTTGATGAAACTGTTTACAAAGTTAAGCTTTACGGAATTGTTCACACTGTAGATTTGCATATCTTGTATGTTTGAAACTTTAATAAAATATATATTCAACCTTAAAACCTCCGGTTTCGCGGGCTTTAGAGCGCCCGCTGCATCCTCCAATCAGCGCTTGCTTTCAGCCTGCTGCATCCAATAGCAACCTGGAATAAAGCACAGCATTCCCCTCATGCAATCCCATGATCGCCCTGCATACTGCATAGCTTGTCATTAGCTGACACAAAGCAAGTAAAACACTTCTAGGACAATAAGGATTGTATTAAAAACAAATTTTATTTGCAAATGCTTTTAACTTTTGATATAGTCCATTTTCTGCTCTGAAGGAAGTGGTTAACCAACTAGCAATTTTGAAAGATTTCACAAACATGTATTTCATGAAAAAAATTTAAATTAAAAAAAAAAAAAAAGGCAGTAAAGTTTGTAAGCAAATTTAAAAGTTGGAAGCTAATAAACATTAAGACACAGTGCGCCACAATTAGTTTTAAGGTACTACGGTATATCTAGATATTGGCGACTTTGCTACAATTGAAGAAAAAACAAAAGAGGATGGTTAAGCAGCTTGCTGCTTGACACACAACTTGTGGGAGGTAAGTTTGTAACTATCTAGATTTTGAGTCCCAACAACCGAATACTACCTAGACACCTGATAGGAAGATGATTGATCAGGAATATATCCCATTACTATGTTCCAGGTTTCTAGTATTAAAGTCTCAGACCAAGCACATAGACCCCAATTCTTGTCCAGCATGGGGATGGGATATTTTGTGTAGGTCCTAATTCAGAAAAGGTGGTGCTTTAAAAATGGAGGTGGTTTTATACTGCAGACTCACTCACACAGCTCTATTCTGCTTAAAACCTGCATTTTAAGCATCAGGAGATGAGCAATGGGCGGGTGAGCAATATGTAATGCAAGAACTCAAAATTACTGTTAAAAGATCCCATCACAAGGGTCAGTCATCAAAGTTAAATGGCCCTTCCGAAAAGAATGATAACATTTCTTAATATATCATGCAACCAAATCAAGACTCTATAGATAGCTAGTAATGTGGCCCTTTACACATTGCTACTCAGGCTTAGAGAAAACCATCTGGTCTTTTATAAGGACTACGTTACCTGTTAAGTGCCAGCTCTGAAATTCAGAGAGTTCCTTAGGCTTTGATCCCTTTCTCATTACTTTGGTCAATGTTTTCACAGAATTGTTTGAATGTCAGAGTTCTATACAACGGCATTTAATAACATAAAAGAAATAATAATATTCCCAAAACTAGTTCAGTAATTCAATACCATCAGACCAATGAAAGGTTTCGGACTGGTTGGTATGGGTAACAGCAATACACATTGTTTTTCACTTATTAAAAGGTCAGCATTTCATACATACTACAGCAGCATCAACTTGATAAGAAAACAAATAAAACCTATATCAATAAAAACCTATATCAATAAATAACCTTATACCACAAGTATAAAATTTGACATACTATCCTAATACTATGAAGCATGTCATAGCAACTTGTAAATAACATTTAGGATTTTTATAACAGCTTACCTGTAAAATCCTTTTCTTGGAGTACATCATGGGACACAGAGCACCATAGTAATTACTATGTGGGTTATAGGTCACCTTCAGGTGATGGACACTGGCACACCCTAAACAGGAAGTTGCCTGCCTATATAACCCGGGAACACCTCAGTTTTTGTAGCAAAGCAATATACATATACATTTACCTCAGAAGAAGAGGGGCGGGACCTCTGTGTCCCGTCATGTACTCCAAGAAAAGGATTTTACAGGTAAGCCGTTATAAAAAAAATCCTATTTTCTTTATCGTACATCACGGGACACAGAGCACCATAGTAATTACTATGTGGGACATCCCATAGCAATGCTATTTGAGGGGAGGGAGACACAACCCTTAGGGCGTCAACAGACTTTAGGATCTAAAGGCGATATCCTGATGCCCTTTTTTTTTTTTTTTACATTCACTTGATAAAATCTGGTGAATGTATG
>CM053030.1:167978913-168012613 GCA_028564925.1 Lithobates sylvaticus | reverse complement strand
CTTTTTTCTCTAGATATCAGGAAAACTTGTCAGAAGGGACCCATGCTGATAGCAAAGGAATAAGGCAGCGGACAGAAATGACATAGAAATTAATCTTGCTCGAGTGAGACAAGTACACCCTATAGAAGGATATGTTTTATTCATATTTCATGTCTGAGGTTTACAATCACTTTAAGGTCAGTTGCACAAGAGTCATCTAACTGTTGTGTGTCTGATCCCGAGGTTTCAGGGCACCCGGGAGGCACAATTTCCAGTCCCCACGGTCCCCACAGCCTCTTCAGCTCGTCAGTCTATAACAGGCAGAAATATGCTGCCGCTGGATGGAGTTGAACGCAGAACTGGGCGGTACTTGTGTTTAGGGCTCTATACATTCTGGTACAAATGCCCAACTCAATAGACTTCAGTCCAAAGATCACAGGAGCTCAGTGTAAATATGTCAAACAGTGACTGCACCCAATCATCTGCAGGCACTGTTCAGGTATTCTGACAGCAATGGGTTGTGGCTGTTAGGCTCCTCCTACACATGGCCAGGAGCCCGCTTTCCTCCATGGGTGGTCGGATGCCATCCAATCCGTTCTGGAGTCACCAAAAAGCAAAGCAATGTGGCATGGCGGGTACATGTCGGTGCTAAATATTAATCTGCCCATATAGTACTAGATTTTTTGTTGTCGGTATGCAGGCTGAACAAACAAAAGTTGTTACAGCTTCCACTAGCTATGCTATACAGTGCAGATGGAAGAATCCTCCTGTTGGGCTATTGTATTCTGACAGCAGCTGTGAGAATACCTGAGCAGAGGCCACATCTCATTAGATGCAGCTGCTGTTTAGCCAACAAGTTTCAGAGTTTTTAGTGTAAGCATGCGGAGCAGGAGGGGGCCTGCAGGGCTACCCACTAAGTGAATTTTCAGACAGTTCATCAATTGCTGGTTGAAATTTGGATAGTATATGGCCAGCTTTAGATCTATTGCCCCTGTGATCCCGATCTCCTGAAATAAGGTCCATGAGCATGACAAACTTGTGGGTATGAACAAGCATAATTACTCTTCTCCCTGTGCAGTGCCTGGTACCCTGGAGACCTGTTGCCAGGCACAAGTGCTGTCACACGGGGCAGAATACCTGCTTTCGGGGACATCTGCAATAGATTGCGGCAGATTAAGGTAGCAGGCAGGATCACTTTATATATATATATATATATATATATATATATATATATATATATATATATATAGGCATACCCCACTTTTAAGTACACAATGGGGTTTATTTACTAAAGCTAGAAAGTGCAAAATCAGGCTCACTTCTGCATAGAAACCAATGAGCTTCTAACCCCAGCTTGTTCAATTAAGCTTTGGTAATAAAACCTGGAAGTTGATTGGCTTATATGCAGAATTTGACATTAACCTGATTTTGCACTTTTTTTTTTTTTTTAATGGGCGGGTATCGTTCTATTGGGGTTCATTTACTAAAGCTGGAGAGTGCAAAATCAGGCTCATTTCAAGTTCGGCATATAAGCCAATCAACTTCCAGGTTTTATTGCCAAAGCTTAAGGCTGAGCTCACACCAGTGCGAATTGGATGGGGATTCAAAAACATATTTGGGAAGCACACCCTAATGCGTTTAGATTCAAGATGGTGCTGCTATAAGACCAACAAACAATAGCGAACATATTACAGCGCACACATTCAAGAATGACATTTCCTGTAGGGCTAGTTAAAAACACCTGAACATATTCAAAAAATACGGGGGTTTGGTCACACTATATGGTTATATAGTACTAAGCCCACTTACTGCGACAAAGTACCCCGAATTAGTGGGTCCTACCCTAGTAATAGAATGAAAGATCCTGCGTCTCAACCATGGGAGCCAAACTCCTCTATGTGGGAGAACTGAAGGGATTCCTCCTATGCACTGGTGGCCACTAAATAAGAGGTAATGAAGAGAGGTAGGGGTACTGTAACCCAAAAAAACCTGATCTGGGTCTATTACAACCTCTTCATTACCTCTTATTTAGTGGCCACCAGTGTATAGGAGGAATCCCTTCAGTTCTCCCACATAGAGGAGTTTGGCTCTCATGGTTGAGACGCAGGATCTTGCATTCTATTACTAGGGTAGGACCCACTAATTCGGGGTACTTTGTCGCAGTGGGATTAGCACTATATAACCATATAGTGTGACCAAACCCCCGTATTTTTTGAATATGTTCAGGTGTTTTTAACTAGCCCTGCAGGAAATGTCATTCTTGTCAATGTGTGCGCTATAATATGTTCGCTGTTGGATGTGGGCTCGTCGCATCCATTTCGCAATAGCAGGAGATTTTGACCGGCTTTCTCTTTGCCGGTTCACATATCTCTGCAGCAGGTCCAGTGCGTTTTGCCATTTTGGTCCATTTCTGGTCTGAATTCAGTCCAAAATTCGTGCTGAAATTGGACCTGATACGGTGAACCAGTACGCACCGGACTCCTGCTGTGAGCCTCATGCGGCTCATATGTGAACCGAGCCTAATTGAACAAGCTGAGGTTATAAGCTGATTGGTTTCTATGCAGAAGTGAGCCTGGTTTTGCTCTCTAAATAAACCCCAAAATGTCCTAAGACTTCCACAGACACCCAAATACCCTGCTTCTTTCCTGAAACTGCATTGATCTGCATCGGGCTTCACTGCTGGTTAAAAGAAAGTTTGAGCAAGTTCAGTGGCCATTTTAATTTGAGTACAGCTTTTTAATACACATCACTCCTGGCTACTTATTTTTTTTTTTTATAACATAGATGGATCCAGAAGACCAATTAAAATAGTCAATGAGATTTGAGTTTGTCTGTGGCATCAGTTTGTGATTCAGAATTCACTAAAAGTAGTATTTGACCTGCAGTTGACTTGATGTACAATGGATCTGCTTTAAGCTGGTTTTGCATTCTCGTAGACTTGTATGGGCACACAAAACCCATTTTAAGGGAACAAAACTGGAACACATGCATTAAATAAGCATGAGAGTTAAAGAAATGTAATTACTAAAATATTAAAGCATGGACGGACAATTCTATTAGAAAAAAAGGCTCTACTGCTCAGTAATGGGTTGCCTCTGTAAACGTGGCATACGCTGCCTTCAGTTAGAAGCTTAGTATGACTTTTATACATGTAACATAAAACAGACCTCCCACCTTATTTATTTTTTTATTTTTTTTTATATATTTTTTTTTATTTAATTTTTTTTTACTTGTTGTCTTTCTTTTGTCATGATTCCAAATATATACTTCAAGCTTAGTTCTGACTCCCAATTTATATTTGCAGCTATTAAGGAACAAGATGGGGTTAACCCAAGTCTAATTGTCTCAGATTGGGCTGTCATAGTAGACCACACACAGGAATTATTGCACTAAATTGGTTTTTCCCGATGGATTTCCTTTTCTGACTGTAGGAAAGGATCAGGATATGCTGTTTATGCAGCAAAGAATTTGTATGAGACAACGTAATCTGCTTTCTAAGTAAACACTGTTAAGTTGCAGTCCAGATATAGTTACTACATGCCTTAGGCTGGCCATAGATGAGTCAGTTGTTTTCCTTCCACCAGTGGGTTGGAGGAAGAAGATGCTGGGCCAGCACAGACAGTAATTAGACACTCCTACAGGAGGAGAAGACTATCATGTGAAGGAGAGAAGGGGATGTGCTAGGCAATTGACTCCCACTGGAGTATTCCACCATTTTTTTTTTCCAAGTTCAAAGGGACATTGCAAGTAAATAAAAATGATTCATAGAGGGAATAACACTTCAAGTAAGCATCGAAGCTACATTTTCCTGCGCTTTTTTTTTTTAAAAGCAAATCTATGGGAAAAAATAGCTCACCCAGTACATCACGCTTCCCCCCCCCAATGTAAAAACCTAAAAGGTGTTTTCACTTTTGCAGTCAAATTGGAATAATACCTACTCTATATTTGTTACATGTCCCCATTCACGTTACATTTTTTTTTTTTTTTTTTTTACCTTTAGTAACTCCAAATGGGAGATATACAGTATATGCCCCACTGTTCACTTGTTGCATCCTTCTGTTCTCCATAATTATATACTATACATAGTAATTTAGAAGTTTTTTTAAGAGTTGGGGGTGGACTGTGGAATTATTATTAGAACAATAGCCCAATAGTCTTGGCTACATATTAGCAATGGGACTTTTAAAAGCATGTTTATTAAGATAGTTCTCAAGCTTGCTTTTAGCTACATTGGAAATAACCCCTTCCCACCTGCCCTGGCATCCTTATAACTGGGCTGTTACACCTGGGGGGGCAGCAAGGTCTGCCTAAGAATTTGACCACTGTGATTGGCTGTCACAGTGGTCACATGATCAGGAGCAAGTCCTGGCAGTTTCTGAACATTAGTACAGACTGAGAGCTGTCTTTGACAGCTCGGTCTTTGTGCTGAAAGTGCACTGTGATGCATTCTCAGCATAAAAACCTCTGCTGCCTATAGATGCATAAGTGTGGCTTGCGGGCCTTAAAGCCCACACTTTTTGTGTTTAGTAGTTACATGATCATTGTGCGGCACCCACTACAGGCTGCCTGCAGAAAACCACAGGGGGGGGGGCGGATTCATGACCAGGCACCCAGGCACCCTGTCCGAGAGCAGCACTGTTTTTTTTATTACAGGAAGCCCCTGCACAGAGGCAACGCTTCGTGCCGGAGAACTCTACAGATCTAGATAACAAAGTGCACCAAAATTCACATATGAATACACATGCCTTTTTATAGTTAGGCAATATTTGCTTCTGGAGTTCAGCTATGATACTTACTGCTTCCTTCGCCTTCTCCTGGCAATCTCTGCTATCCTAAAGTTCCATCTCTAGCTGACAAATATGCTGCATCCGACACTTCTGTGCTCCATAGTTTCTTCTGCAAGCTATACTTTCCTACAGTACACAAGAGCAGTGGAAGACCATGCACCTGTCACACCCAAAAATCTATCTAAGACCGTATAGAGCCTGAGGAGCACCGAGAACAGCAGCGTGGGAAATGGGAAGGGTTTGTTTGTTTTTTTTGTAGAAGTCTTTACTGTGGATTTCTATCTTTTTTTTTTTTTTTTCTCTGGCGATATTACAAACCCTTCATTCCCCAGGCGTGCTAAATACTTGGGGGGGGGGGGGGGGGGGCGGAGGCAACATCTCTCTGAATTAGATACAGTTTTGATTAAAACCAAGAAGCACTTTTTTTTTTTTTTTTTTAATCCAAAACTTAAATCCCGACTTTTTTTTTTTTCTACGTTTATTTTGTTTGATACCATTTTGGTTGGCCTCTGCAAACAGTAAACTGAGAGACGTGTGGAGCTCTGCGAGTCATCTTTGAGAAGATCAGGTCACAGTGACATGTCCAGTAGAGAAGTGTTAAATACTGGAGAGGAGGAAGTTGTAACAGCTTTCATATTCCTAGTTCTGGTTAGAAAGGTAAAAGTTATTAGACTGCTTGTGTACCCCTACCTTCTTTTACAGTCTTATGATTGCAACTGCATACATGGTTAACTCAATAATGCACTTTGCTCTCCTGGCTCCTATGATCATTGATCCCATATTGAGTCTGACCGTTCTCCTACAGTGTCCTACTAGGTCCAGAGCATATTCACTGCACCTTCTTGGATACAAAAGATTGTGTCATAGTGACAGCCATTGCATCCTTCCAGGGGCAATACCTGGAGCCGGTGTTGAAGATCTATGACTGTTCCTTTGCTGTAGTTGACAGTTCATGTAAAAGTTTAAAGAATTAGCACAGCAGATATTACCAGCCCACAGTGTAGGCCAGGGGTCTCAAACCGGCGGCCCTCCAGCTGTTGAAGAACTACAAGTCCCATGAGGCATTTCAAGGATGACAGTTATAAGCATGACTCCCACAGGCAGAGGCATTATGGGACTTGTAGTTCTGCAACAGCTGGAGGGCCGCCAGTTTGAGACCCCTGGTGTAGGCCATGTCGAGAAATGCCTGTGACCATGAATGCTCCATCTGCTAGTTTTCTACATAGTGGCTACAAATCCTGAATTGCCACAGGCCAGGGTGAATAAAATTCTATGATTTTATATATATATATATATATATATATATATATATATATATAAAATCATTTTTATTTTATTTTTAATTTAAATCAGATATTTTTTTTCTTTTTATCAAATTTATTTGGATAAAATGCTTTTGGAGTAAAAATCTATCTAAAGATAGTAATCTGCGATACATTAATAATTTTGTTTATTCTGCATGAAATGAGCTTAGTTATGTAGCATGAGGCTGTATATTCTACAATATTTTTGGTAAACTCATTCAATGAATCCAAGTTCTGCAAGCTGAGATAACAAGCACTGCATTGATGCATTCACTCAATTTCACAGTAACCATGAGATAAAGCAAAGTTCAGGAATATTCCTTTATCCCATTGTTTTGCAAATCTATGTACACTGCAAACTGTATGATTGAATCGGTTCTGATATCTATTTTACTAACCTGACCGCTTATTATTCTGAATAGGAAACCTTTATGTTGTTTGAAAATATTATATAAAAGATTCTAACTACCAGCAAGAATGAGTCCTAGTATTTAAAGAGCACCTGTCATTTCAGATCCATCATGGCAGTGCCTGTTAGCGGGCATCCACTCACCTGCTGCCGCCACATTCCTCACCTTGTTGTGTCACTGCCGCCTCACCAGCCGTCTCATTAAAGTGAATGGAACTGTCGAGTCCACAGCGGGGTCCACAGCGGGTCAGAGATGACAGTTGCTCTTTAACCACTTCAGCCCCGGACTAATTTGCAGCCAAAGGACCAGGCACCTTTTTGCGATTCGGCACTGCGTCGCTTTAACTGACACTTGCGCGGCCGTGCGACGTGGCTCCCAAACAAAATTGGTGTCTTTTTTTTCCCACAAATAGAGCTTTCTTTTGGTGGTATTTGATCGCCCCTGCGGTTTTTATTTTTTTTGCGCTATTAACAAAAATAGAGCGACAATTTTGAAAAAAATGCATTCTTTTTTACTATAATAAATACCCCCAAAAAATATATAAAAAAACATCTGTGCTTTTAGATTCTGCATATTTGGTACTTAAAGTAGAACTATAGGCAAAACTTTTTTGCTTCCATTTTAGATAGAGTAAGGGAGGGTTATAACCCCTGTAAGGTTTATTTTTGCCATCTTTGTCCTACTGGGGAAGTTTCCCTTCACTTTCTGTGCCATAGCCAAAACAGGAAGTGAGAGGAAATCCCTACAAATTAAGGGAATCTCTTGGGGATCCCATCACCACAACTAATTTCCCCATTGGAAGATTTCCCCTCTATTACTTTTTCTGGAGACAACCCAAAATGTGGGATTTTCATTTACTTTCTCTTTCAATGATAACGGTAAACAGGATAAATAGAGAGGGTTGATCTCCCTAATGGGGGTACAGACGGTAAAAAAAAATCTCGCATATGTTGTAATCCCTCTCCACTCTCTCCAAAACGGAAAAAAACTTTTGCCTTTAGTTATTCTTTAGTACCAAAGTCATGTTCCTAAGCTATAATGCATGGTGGTTTAGTAAATTTGGCTGTCTTGGAGAATAGCGTAAAATAATGAGATAGCTTTAATGTGTGTAGTGGCCACCTTTGTAGTATTGAACTGCTCGCCATGGCAAAGAAAAAGTAAGAGACTTATGCTGGTCATACACTATACGAAAAATCGTTCAAACCCATTTTGAAAAACGAACATTCGGTCGTGAGAGCAGATGGTAGTGCCATCATATAATGACTGATAAATTCAAGTTCAATGGACATAAATTAATCATTTTTTTGTTCGTTTTTTACATATACCTAGTGCAAACAGTTTGGACGAGAAACGCATTAACCTTTCAATTTATCGTTCGTTTTGGCAGAAAATATCAAAACTTGTCCCTCGTTTTTTTTTTTTTTGGCTCAAACGTCACGAACGATTTGTGCCCATTAACTGGCCGAAAAACGAACAAACTGTCAAATTTCAGCCGATTTTTCATATAGTGTATGACCAGCATTAGTACGGTGTAAGTGTACAATTTGTAAGTACTTGTAATGGTCAGGATTAGAGATACCATATTCCAGTTGCAGTGCTCTAAAGGTTTTAATGGAAACATATATAACATATAAATCCTCCAGCACATGGATACCTTTGGAGACCTAGTGCAAGAAGTTAAGATAGGGTATGATGAGGGATAAAGCGGGTTGTTTATTTTTATTTGGTGTCCATGTTCCTGATTGATTGTTTCACACTTTCTGTTTGTCCTGGGGATCATTGTCGCAAACACAGAAGTTGATGAAATTCAAAATGTTGAAATATTCACTCACTTCCTGATGTGTCTCTAGTACAGGAAATAAAGGGAATTCTTCATAATGGGATACAGACAGAAAAAAAGAAACTTACAGGGACTTTAACCCTTCTCTACTGTATCCAAAACTCAAAATAAAGGTTATGGCTGTAAATTCAATGTAACACTAAATATTTTAATGTCAATGTTTTGTTTTTATATTGACCTTTATATTGATTTTTATATCGAGCTTTTATTGTAGTTTGTATTGGACTAATATAGGAGCCTGGGCAGTGCAACAAGGTGCTCATTCCCAAACAGCAACATTTTTTTTAATGAGAATTATCACTCTTGTGCCTGTAATCCTACAACCTTAAATAGTACATATGTGTCCATATAAGGTCTGCTTATAAAGCAATAAAGATATTTTCTGTTCCAGATGAAAGTTAGCAACATCTTGAAGAACATTGAATAATTTTTTGTGGTCTGATACATGGTGATGTACCCACATCCCTAATTAACAACCATGGGATGTTTATAAAGGTACATCATCAGACATATTGTTAACATTATTTTAATAATGCCAAATGCCAAACTTTAGTTAAAATCTTCACAGCTGATTACATATATCCATAATGCATCTTCATTTTTCACACTGTGCTCTTCATACCGCTGTCTCCTTGGTCAGACTCTCCTTTGGCGCTTTCCCAATGGAGATCTTTGCTTTAATTAAAAGATAAATTCCCCTTTAAAAAAAAAAAATGTATTTAAAATATATTTTTTGTAGGGTCTTGAAAAGCTTTTCACCTGCGATGTCCCTGATCAGGAGATTGAGGGTGCAATGCAGGGCTTCTGCAGACTGTGTAAGCTGTCTGCTTACATCTCGTACAGGCAGGCAGTTACACAAGGACAGAAAGAATCGATGAACTACCAGAACGCTTAACATTGCGCTGGTAGTTCATTGAGATCTACAAGCCATCAGTCGCAAAGGCTGTCAGTAGTTGTAACTTAATTAATTCACAGAACTCTGACGTGGCCATGTGAGCGGAGCTCTGCACAGTTACGCTCGTTTCAAATAGTGACAGCGGGTGCGGGGAGAAGATCTCCAGCTCACTGTCATGGGGGCGGGGGGGGGGGTTGATATCAGGAAGTGGCTGCAACATCAGGAACATGTCACATATGTAACATATTACCAAAGGTGAACTTATTCTTTAATTTTGGCTTTGTAATACCTGTACCTTTGTATTAAATCTAATAGGTACAATATATACTATTAAATTGTATGTACCTTCATAATTGTGGTTTACAGTATATTATTGTATTTTGTAGATAATTGTTCAATAGCATCTGCCTGATAAAGTGAATTAAATACATGCAACACGTTGAGAAAACTGCCACACTTGGGAACCTGTATGAGATGTTCTATGGCTAACGCAGTGGAACAAACGTTCAGTTTAAATCATATATATGTGATGAGATATGTTGTATGAACGGCACAAACAATGGGAAAAACTAGTATGTATTATGAATGTATGTAATCAGCCACAGGGTGGATTTAATTTAAATCAAGTTGATTTAAATCACTAGTAAAAAGGCTTGATTTAAATCAACCTGATTTAAATCATAATTTTTAAAGAGCATCTGTCATCTCTGTCCTGCAGCAGCTCCTCCTCTGACCCGCTGTTGACTCACCGAAAGTCCCATTCACTTTAATGGGACAGCTGGTGATGCGGCAGTGACACAACAAAGTGAGGGACGTGGCGGCAGCAGGCGAGTGGATGCCTGCTAACAGGCATTGCCATGATGGAACTGAAATGACAGGTGCTCTTTAAATGTAAGGACATATTCTCGCTGGTAGTTAGAATTTTTAATATTTGCAAACAAAATGGAGGTTTCCTATTTAGAATAATAAGCTGTCAGGTTAGTAAAACAGCGATATCAGAACCGGTTCAATCATACAGTTTGTAGTGTACATGATTTGCAAAACAATGGAATAAAGGAATATTCCTGAACTTTGTTTTATCTCGTGGTTACTGTGAAATTGTGTGAATGCATCAATACAGTGCATGTTATCTCAGCTTGGATTCATTGAATGAATTTACCAAAAATGTAAATATTGCAGAATATACAGCCTCTAAGCTCCATTTCATGCTGAATAAACCAAATTAATAATGTATCTTAAATAGAAAACAATCTTTAGATAGATCTTTACTCAAAAAGCATTTTATTAAAATAAATGTTGATTAAAAATAAAAAAAAATTGATTGAAATAAAAATAAAATAAAGTTTTTTGCATTTGGCCTTAACAAAATGATAAAAAATGATGTTTGTTGTTGTACCTTTAAGAAACTCCCATGGGTATTCATTTTTTGGTTCAAGATCTTCAATAACATGTCATCTGAGTGAAATTGTGAATGTGGAGATGATGACATACTTGTGTTTTATGAACAAATACAGGATTATGTTCCCTTGCTGATTTGTATCCTCAAAGGTTCTCATTAATAGTCTTTGGAGTATTGAACCATTTTCTGATATGTTTTTATTTTCAAGTGTGTAAAAATAAACAGGATCATAATTAGGCATCAACATAACATATAAAATGGAGTTGCGTTGGTCCTAATGAGCAGTTAAAGCATTTGGAGAACACCTAAACAATAAGTTCTTTGTCCAACGTAATGACACCTGGAAAGTTAAAACCATCATCTCTGTAACTAATTAGCATATGTATTTCCCGGATAGGAAGATATTTTCCAACACAATGCAATTTTCCACAGAAATGTTTACAACTGTTTTATTCACAGAGCCATGTTGACTGTGTGGTAGTTTATGGTACAAATGAGCAGGGTAAACTCCATAACTGCAATCTAGTTTTCCAGAGCTTCAGTGTAATCGGAGGGACTGCCCTGGACCTAATGTCTGCTAAGAGAGATTGGAGTGATTCCATATTCCACTATTCAATTCTCGTACAATTATTTTTCATTGTGACAAGCTTCCTTTAAAGTTCACCTGGAAGAAGAAATATGGCGACAGTGACTGCTAACCTCCCTGTCTAAAAATGCTAGTTGCTAGCCTATCATGCTGATTTTTTTTTACTTCATTATTTTCATAAACAAAAACTGGGGCCAAGCAAGTCCTCTTCCAGCACAGCAACCTAAGGGATGATTGGCTCCTACCCTTATAAAAAAAAAAACTCAATCAGAACGGTGGAAAACTCCTCTGTCCCTCACCTGACCTGATGACCATTCATATATATATGCCCTGCTGAGCTTTTCTGTTCTTGGCAGAGGGCAGACCTTCACCTTTTTTTATCAGGGTCTTGAACCTTTTTCTGTTGTGGGGTACAACTCCTCGAAGCTCCCGGGCCCATGAGCCCTATCCTTCATTTCCCCCTCTGCAGGGCTTGTTAGTGGCCTTCGCTGTATTACTGGTAGCAGGGTCTCACTGTGTTGTGGTCTAGGAGGGCAGAGTGGCTTTGGTTGGTGGAATGTGGTCCAAGCCTTGGTTTGGGGTTGCTGTGGTGTACTGGCATGGATTTTTGCATTTCCGATAGCAGCAGGAGAAGAGCTGGGCAGCGTGGGGATTGCTGTATTCATCCAGACCATGGGAGGACAGAGGATGGAAAGATGCTGCTAGCTATTGCCACAAAGTTCAGGCCTGCAGTAAGTTTGTGCTTACCTGTGTTCCTTTCCATAGTGTTGAACCTCTGGTTCAGATTGTAACTGTTTACCCGTGTTGAGGTTTTGCATTGGTCAAGTGTCACCATGGCGGTGGGTCTGGGATGCAGTGTGTACTGTGCACCTTGCCTTCAAGTTGGGCCTTTTAGCTTGTTCTAAACAACTGCCTGTTCCTATTGTTTTAGGGGCACAAATGTTGTCACAGCAGACTCATATGTGTTTCGTCATATCTGGTGTCCGTGCCCTGAAGGAAATCGGGTGCAACGAAATGCGTAGGATTGAGCCTGCTGTGACGTCATTTCATTACCGGAAGTTTGCGGGACACCATTTCAGGGCTCGACAACCCCCGGGCGCCAGGTCGCATCGGCGACTAGAATTAGTGACCTGGCGCCTGGGGCAGCACATCTGGGGTATTCTGTCTCCGTTCGGACCCCCAGAACGCGATTCCGTTGGGCCACGCCGGCCGGTAATCGAGGCCGCGGCTTTGCGGCCTTCTGCAAGCCTATACTTCCTTCTAAGATCTTGGCGCCATCTAGTGGTGGCCGTTGGTATGACATCCAGCAATGCTAATGGAGCCCTGCCTGTAAAAAATTAACCAATCTTAAATTTAAACAGGCGACTAGAACTAAACACACACACACACACACATATGTGTGTGTGTGTATATATGTATATATATATATATATATATATATATATATATATATATATATATATATATATATATGTATGTATATATATATATATATATATATATATATATATATGTGTATATATATTATATATATATATATATATATATATATATGTATGTGTATGTATGCTTTGTTTCTAGTCGTCTTTCTGTGTAAATTTTAAGATAGCTTTTTTTTCAATATAAAAATTAACCATTGTCGGTCGTTAACCACTTGCTTACTGGGCACTTAAACCCCCCTCCTGCCCAGACCAATTTTCGTCGCTCACGCACTTTGAATGACAATGCGCGGTCATACGACACTGTACCCAAATTAAAATGTTATCATTTTTTTTCCCTTACCTTTGGTGGTATTTAATCACAGCTGGGGTTTTTATTTATATATAACAAACAATAAAAGATGGAAAATTTTGAGAAAAAAAAAATCAGGGGGCGCGCAGGCCGCTCGTACACGGGACGACGTCATAGGACGTAGTCCTGGCAAAGCAGAACGACGGCTACAGTGCGGATCTCAACAAGATCTCCTAACTTTTTTAGCTGGCTCCTAGATTCCAAGCAAATTTGTCAAGCCCTGCGCCATTTTGTACATCAGCCAGAGTTTGTTTACAAAGCACTTTTGATATGCTTTAAATGTGAGTTTTATTCTACTCTTAATAAAATGTAAGTTTTAAAGGTTTAGACTATGTGGAGTTTTCCACTTATATTTTAGGTATGACCACACATGGATTTATGATCGAGGTCTCTCTGAAGTACCCTTCATGAGGAGTGGAGTATTTCTAATGTTCTAAGGATCCTATTTGAAAAGATTCCTATGAGCCCTTTGGGGTAGATGTGCATTCTGACCTTTCTGCCACCAGAAGATCATGGCTGTCTGGTGAGCCTATACGATATTACTTGGTGGGGACCTTTTAATTTTAGTTGAGACACCTTAATTTCCTAACTGCTTACCTGGGTGGATATAGCTACCTTCATCACATATTTTGTTGGACATTTATTTATATTTACTTTCACGTTTTGGACTTTGCACATTTATAATATATTCACTTTCATGTCACATTGATTGTTTTTGGATATGTTTGATTATTGCCTATGTGCTTACAGTGTTTGAGAGCGCAACATGTTCTTTTTATAAAAAAAAAAAAAAAACTCAACAGGCATGGGCATCCATCCCATTCTACTTTAAATCAGCAGAAAAACCTGGACACTTGACCTATCTGTGTGGCCGACCTTACTTAGGCCCCTTTCACACCGGGGTGTTTTTCATGCGGTGCAGCGCTAAAAATAGCGCCTGTTCACCGCATGAAAAAATCCGGCCCCTTTAACTCCAGTGTGAAAGCCGGAGGGCTTTCACACTGGAGCGGTGCGCTAGCAGGATGACAAAAAAAGTCCTGCTAGCAGCATATTTGGAGCGGGATAGGAGCGGTGTGTTCACCGCTCCTATACCGCTCCTTCCCATTGAAAAGAATGGGAAACCGCGGTAAAACCGCGGCAATACCGCCGCAAAGCGCCGCTACGGCGGCGCTCTGCGGGGGGTGTTTAACCCTTTTTTCGGCCGCTCGCGGGGGGTAAAACCGCACCGCGAGCGGCCGAAAACCGCGGTGAAAACGGCGGTAAAGCAGCGCTAAATATAGCGCTGCTTTACCGTCACCGCGGCTCACCGCCCCAGTGTGAAAGGGGCCTTACACTTTTCACAGCATGAAGAAGAAATAACTCCATAAATCCCCATCTTCACTATTCGATTTTCTGCAGATTTTTCTCTTCAGATTTACCAAAACCACATAATATGAGGTCAAACCTTTAAGAATTTAAATTTGTATGCAATCAGGCAGGCCCTTGCACTACATGGTTTTGGTAAATCGGCAGAAAATCTAATAGTGTGTATGGGGCTTAATGCTCCATACCGCAGCTTGGATTTTAAGAATAGGAGGTGAATGCAGGCCACGGTGTGGAGTCGTACTGCAATGTACATTGGAGAGCGGACAGCTGTATCTGCTTTCCATTTTAATTGGCCCCTTGTGTAAAAGCTGTTAATGGCACATAGATCTTTCTACCTCAAATAGTAGGTTCAGCCTAGTATCAATTAATGCGAATGCTAATGTGATTATTGTCAGATAAAATAATGCAGTTAAAATAACTTTGCAGCTTGGTAAATTGACCCTATAGAGAAAAAAAGATCGCTGCACCGATATGTGAGCTCTCTTTTGTTGGAACCACCAAACACTGTAACAGCTTGAACACTTAAGCAGAGAATATGGAAGCACTTTTAATGCAAGCTGTACGCTGCATTTTGCCCAGCATTGCAACTTTTTCCTCCTGGGGCCAATGCATTTGAAACAGTGCAAAGGAACAGATACAGTGATGATGCAAGGGGTAGGTATCACCAGTAGGGGTTGTAAAGGCTAAAGGTTTATTTTTTTTGTACTTTAATGCATTTTGAGCATTAAGGTTAAAAAAAAGAGTTCATGTTTTACTAACCCCCCCCCCCCATACTTATCTGATCCTGATCTCAATCCAGCATTGTGCTAGAGCTGCTGGGGCTCTCTCTATGCATTCACACCTGAGCATTTTCAGCTCATAGAGTGCTCGTAAAATGCCCCAAAAAACGCCCAACAAGAAAAATGCCATTAATTTCAATGGCACCTGTTCACATCTGAGCGTTTTGTCACCTGAAGCACAACGCCTGAAAAATTCCTTAAAGCGATTGTATACTCAAAATTTTAACTTTTACCTACAGGTAAGCCTATAATAAGACATTGCGGCTCCAGCCACTCATAGCGCTGGAGCCGCGATACCCGGAAGACACGCTGAGGCAACATGTCAGCTACCTCGACGTGGACCAGGTGAGATATCGACGCCTCGTTCCAAGGTAAGTATTTCATAATGAGCTAGTATGTGGTGCATACTAGCTCATTATGCCTTTTGCCTTACAGGTGTAGAAAAAAATAAATAAATTTGGGGGGTGTACAACCGCTTTAAGCTCAAAAAATAACATTAGCTTCTTTGGGGCAGATTACATGAATTTTTCTGCTTTTTACATTGGTACAAATATGCGGCAAAAACATGGGAAAAATCGTGGGAAAAAAACTCTCAGGTGTGAATGCAGCCTGACTGCTTTCTCTAACAATGTCATCTCCCCATCCCCAGCCTGATAATTGGATAGCGAAGGAGCTGCAGCAGACTGGTGAGATCATCTTTCTGCTCCCTTTATCTCCTGCTGTCAGTCCCTTCCTTGTTGGCACATTTACATGCAGCACACCCGATTGGCTCCCAGTCCTGCCCCTTAGGACATCTGCTGTACAGGTTATTGCAAGAAGCTGATACCTAGTAAATACAGGCACTTACACTACAAATCACACTGAATGTTTTATTATTTAATAGATAGCTGTGTAAATTTGTGGCTGCCTGGAGTTCAGCCTGCGCTTGTTTGCATTGAGATATTTGTCTCAATCACACTTTTGCAGGCCTGGTTTAGGAAACACTCTCTGCACATGTTTTTATTGGGCACCATGCACCCAGTTCAATGCCCATGTGTGCCAGGCTATAAATGCTCTCATGTTCAAGTCTGTATGAAAAACAAAAAAAAACGACAGCTCTATTTGGTGACCATTGAGTCACATATTCTACATATGCATAGTTTGATAATACGATTTTGTGTAAAGTGTATCTGGCTTATCATTTATTTACTCTTTCAAATCAAGCTTAATTATTTGATTTCTGTAAGGTGCTGCACACTTTGTGTTGGTTTAGGCAGAGCCATGGCCAGAATCTAAAACTGATATCTCAGGTGTGTGTGGTTGTTGGCAAGTTAATAACAACCAGCTACTTGCATCTTTTCTTATCCAGAATTGTAGTTCATGTAGGGACATTGGCTATAGTATATAACTAAAAATAGAATTAGCACCCTAAATATGTGTTTATTCCATATAAAGGAGCCTTCTCACCTGCTCACGCTATGTAGAAATATGAGGCTAAAAAAGTACTTGCATAAGTTTTAAAAAATAAGTGCAGGAAACCAAAAATACAAATATATATACTCGCCTAAATGGCTGCAGCATCAATCTGATGCTGCAGCTGTTCTCGCCGACTCGTAAACCAAGAACTGAGTGATCACGCGGTTCTCAGTCTTCAATGAGCAGAGAGCGGTGACTGTCAACCACCAGTTCTCTGCTCTGCCCTACCAGTGCTCACTGGATTGCTGGGCTGTGGAGCTGGCGGGAGGGTCTGGGAGGCTGAGCCACCTGCCAGTCAGGCAACTGGGCAGATCTCAGAGCCTAGCCCTGGATGAAACCGTTTTTATGTGGTCCAAAGCAGCCGGAAGGGGTTGTAGTCTGGCTTGAGAGCCCATCTGGGTGGGTGATAGTGATATGGATAATTTTGGAGGCTGTGTTTGAGCATTGCTATTCTTTCACAAGAAGTGCAGCCATAACCACCTTTGTGGCAGGATCAACAGGTCTATTTGGGGTGAAATCAGGCGCTATTGCTAAAATAGAAAAGCTTTCTTGATATGCATTTCATATCTCCTATACCATACGTGATTTTTTTATTTAATTTTTTATACTGTAGATACTTTAAACCTAGAACACTTTTTGTGGACCAACAATATGTGTCTTTTATGAGTCTAAGTGGGTTTTTATGTTGTTTTTTCCTAAAACCCATGTACATTCTAAGGTAGACCTGTGTTCCTTCCTTGCCAACTTTGTCTAGATGTTGGTTCCCTAGCTGTCCAGTAATCGAGGGTCACTTCATTGTGAATACTGTATTAAATATGTACTATTGCAGTTCACTAACTGTATACTGTTCCCTTTGGATACCTTATTGATTTGTTTTTTTCCACATCTTCTGATAAACTAAATAAAATAAAGTATTAAAAATGTGAATATATATATATGTGTATGCCACTTGTAAAACACAGTGACCTACTGTAGACCGCTGCGTTTTAGATGGTTACATCCCTCATTCACAGTGTAGTGCAGCCAGACTACAAAATGTTTAGAAGAGCATAGAAAAGGTAGGGGTGTGCTTTTTAGGAAGACTTACACTATCATTTTTTTTTCAGCCTCCATGCTGAACAAAAAAACAATCTTAACCAATTCTTCCCTCCACACTTTACAATACATATAGATGAATCTTCCTCTGCGACTATTGTATTCTGAAAGGTGGCACCAGCGACAGCGTCAGAATACCTTAACAGCTGCCACATCCGGCTCCTTCAATTTTTTGAAGGATGTCAGGCCAGAGGAGAATGACAGGGCCACCCCTAAGCAAATTTTGGCTAGTTTATCAGGAACTGGCCAAAATTTGAAGAGTGCATGTGCCAGCTTTACACCCTCTGAAAGCCTTGTAGTTGTATCCTTGTGTATAGGAACAGCACTGCTCTGTACTCATCTTTACTGGTTTAATGGTTTTATTCTTTGATATAACTTTCCCTTTATTTATGGATGAGGACATCATCCAGAACACAAGCAGTATGACATTGTGAATCTGCTGGCACTGTAGGAAGAGTAAAGAACAGTTTACAACTGTCCATCAATCATTTTTTATTGGTCTGTTACACTTTAGATTTCTGAAAGTGGGTTTGGTAGGTAGAGGTTACTGCATGTAATGCTTGTTTTGTTTGTATTTAATAAAGCTCTTAAATGGGCAGAAAAAAACCTCTGTGTGTATGGTCCATGGGTGGACCGGTGATAATTGTCATCAAGGCTATTTGTACTTGTCACTAAAACACCTGACCCCTTATACTGTACAATGCCAACTAAAGCTAAAAAAAAAATAGAAGAGATGATTTAAAGTGAACCTGTGCTTTGCCCACGCAGAGCAATGCAAAGGGTTAGCTTAACGGTTGCTCTCCCAGACACCCTCATTTCCCTTCAGGTATAAGGAGCTTGTGACTCCTTCCACTTCCTCCCACATGACCTTGCTGGTGTGTGTTCATTGGCTGTTCAGGTATGTAGCGCTGACACAAGGAGACAAGGGAGAGAGCCTTTGACATGGCGTTTATATAGGATGTTCTCCCTCCCCTCCTTATGACCATAAAGAAGGGGAAGGGGACTGTGCTGAAGGGAGGGTGATATTACATTGAACCTGTTGCTTTTCCCTGCAAAACCAAAGCACAAGTTTACATTAAGTGCACTTTTAGACAATGTGCATGTATTCTTTTTGCCCCCCCCCGCCCCTTCTCTACTGACCCAACAGTCCCCTGCCTCTGCTGATGCATACTTGCTGCGTTCCAACAACTGCCACCTCCTGTGTCTGTTGACATCCAGTTCTGCAAGTCCTCTCTCCCTAACTGCGCCTGTGCAGTAGTCTTTGATGGGGCTTGTCTACCTATGTCTCGCTGCAGGGAGATGAGGTCTATAGACTTACTTTAGGGTAAGTATCTGTGGTTGCAGCCATTAGGTAAAAGTGGTAGTGAAATTGCCTTTTTTTTTTTTTATTAACTCCCAACCAAACATTTACTCCCCCTCCCCTGTTTTTAAATATAAACCTTTTAAAACCTATGCCCTGTACACACAATAGGATTTTCCGACAACAATATCCATGGGATTTATTCCGACGGATGTTGGCTCAAACTTGTCTTGCATACACACGGTCACACAAAGTTGGTCGGAAATTCCGAACATCAAGAACGCAGTGACGTACAACACGTACGACGAGCCGAGAAAAAATTAAATTCAATAGCCAGTGCTGCTCTTCTGCTTGATTCCGAGCATGCGTGGCACCTTGTGCGTCGGAATTGTGTATACACGATCGGAATTTCCGACAACAGATTTTGTTGCCAGAAAATTTGAGAACCAGATCTCAAATTTTGTGTGATGGAAATTCATATGGAAAATGTGTGATGAAGCCTACACACGGTCAAGGTCCTATCACACATTCCATCGGAAAATCCTATCATGTACAGGGCATTAGTTTTACTTTCAGCTACATAGACAAGTGTACGTAGTTGTAGCTGTGGCATTCATACAGATTTATTTTATTCTGACATATTTGGATTGCTAAAAATCTGGCTACACAAATGAAAGATTTATATGAAAAATAAGTACATGGCAAAGCTAATTAAACACAAGCTTTGATCAGTAATCATTCAAAATATTTATGTTACAAGTTGCCCCTGGAGAGAGCATCTTATCTCTAGAGATAGAAGAGTTTCATTAATTTCTTTCTTTGGGATCCTCAGAGCTGGCCAGAGTGATGTTTATTCTGGTTACTCCATAACAAGCAATAGCAACAAAATATTTCATCGTTTTTTAGGTTTGTATGATATACAGTTAATATTAATTTTTCATGCCAGCAAGCAATCTGTCCAATATACTTTTTATGTTTTGTGAAGCAGTAATTATAAAAAATCTTCCCCAGCAGACCTTTGATTGGACACTCCATTCCACCAGCTAGACAATTGGCTGTGCAGAGTACTGTGGATAGACCGGGATGGTATTGTCCCTTCATTAGCTCATGAATTTCTCAACAGCCAGCTCATAGAGGTCTATGCATCTGAGTATGTCTGGCAGAGAAGTGGTGCAAACATAGATGCATGCTTTGCCGACCGGTGGAATGAAAATTCTGATCTGAAGTCTACTTTTTCTTATTTACATTAAGTATTAGGGAGAGGGTAGGGGGACCTTTACTAATTTTTAACTGATAAGTCCAGCTCCACAGTAAATGGTTGGTCTTCTTAAACTTGGGCCAACTGACCCACCAGTTTCTTGCCTCTTGGGGACTCCAAGGGGCAAGATCTCAGCAGTGGAGTTCCAAGTTCTTGTTGGCTACCATTTAAAGGTTACATAGTATTACTGTTACTCTTTAAAGTGGATGTAAACCCAAAATGTTATTTGATGTCATAATGTAGAGAATAAGATTTCCTTTTATTTGAGCCCAGTCTTGCCACACAGATTTACTCCAGCCCTGAGAAATCCTCTTTTATTGTTCAATTAGAAAGATCTTGACAGAGTGCTGAAAACTTTGTCAAAAACGCCCCCTTGCTGTGAGTGACAGGTGATTTACATATCTCATGCACTAGCCTAAAAGAGGCACATCCTGTGTAATTATAAAAAGTGATATAACAAATCCTGTGATCAATGTATCCTCAGACACACACACTGCACTATAACAATCATCAGATCACTGCATGCTCTACTCTGCCCAGCTCTGACTACATACATCTCCCCTATATTCTTCTTGCAGTTCACTCGAGAATAAATTTGGTCTGTGCCTGTCTCAGGCTAGTGCATGAGATATGTAAATCACCTGTCACTCACAGCAAGGGGGCGTTTTTGACAAAGTTTTCAGCACTCTGTCAAGATCTTTCTAATTGAACAATAAAAGAGGATTTCTCAGGGCTGGAGTAAATCTGTGTGGCAAGACTGGGCTCAAATGAAAAGAAATCTTATTCTATACATTATGTAATCCATATGGTTTACATCCACTTTAACTTTTCTTAGGTTATGGAGATTTCAGCTGGGAAAGGAAGACTTTATGGTATATAAAAAAAATAAAAAAAATAAAAAAAAAAAAGCTAGGTTTTCAGAAGTTATTGGTGTGGTTTCTAGGAGGTACATGGGCCAACCTACTAGTGTCTGCCACTCATAATAATAATTTATAATACCAGTTTTGTGAAATGTACCTTTGGTGAAACTGGAAGCTGAGTCATACACAAGCCTCTGTGGGTGCTTGGTGCACTAAGCTGAAGCTCTTGTATCATCAAGTGAGACCAAGGGCTTTCCACTTGTGTTTCCTGTACTTTTGGAATGTGCAGTATGTGTTAATTTATTTGTTGTTTATGCAAACTTGTTAGTTATATTAATACTTTAAAAAGAACATTACCAATTGTCTACAAGTACTGTTTTTAATGTTCAGAGGTGCTAATGTTCAGAGATATTGGAGTGGTGGTTTCACCTCTGTTACTGCCCTCTGTCATCCGCTGCTAAAGGTGTTCTTATTGGTTTGGTTTGTTATGGCAGAAGAGAATTAAAAATGGGATAGAGGCACTAGAAATCAAAATGCAATGCCTGTACATAAAGTGAACCTTAAAGCGGTTCTGCACTCTGAAAAAAAATTTTTTTTTTTAGGATGTAATATAAAGTGTGCTTACCTTTATTAGGGGACTCACCTGTTCCATCTTCCATCTCGATCGCCGCCGGTTTTCGTCCGATGAAGTTCCTCGTCTTCTTCTTTAGTGCTGGGGGCCATCTTGCCTGTGGGCATGTGAAACACCCACAGGGACTTTAGATGGCCCAGCATGCACTGCCGTTACTCGCGCGTGCGCAGTAACGGCTCATCTGCCGAGATCTCACGAGATTTCGGCAGATGCGGCCGAAATCTCGGGAGATTTCGGAAGATGTGGCCGAAATCTCGCGAGATTTCGGAAGATGCCCGCACTGACTGCTGGGATCAATGACACCAGATCCCAGGAGACAGTGCGGCGTGACGACGATCGACGCAAGACCCCGCCCGCCGCCGCAGAGGGAGAAGACCGGAAGTCTTCAATTACAAGGTAAGTAAAAAAAAAAAAAAAAAAAAAACATTTCATTTAGTACTCTTTGCCTGATTTGGAAGGCAAAGAGATTTACTAAATGAAATGAGTGCAGAACCGCTTTAATTGTGATACCAACTTTTTTTTTTTTTTTTTACCATATGCATCAATACGGCGATAACCCAAAAAGCTACTTTTTGTTCCTGAACCTATACATGTAATACGACCTCTGAGATGCTTACCTTTTTAGAATTACAAAACCTATGTGACCCCACTGAAGGTTACTTATTCCAGGGGTCTTTGTAGTCATTTAAAGCAGGGGTCTTTAAACTTTCTAAGCAAAGGGACAGTTTTCTTTCCCTCAGACATTAGGAGGACTGGGCTGTGGCCAGTAGGAGGAGGAATAATGCTCCATCATCGATATTGGTTGAAGGAGTAGTGCCCTTTCATTGGTATTAGTGGGAGGTGTTATATCGTTTATCAGTGTGTGGAATTATGCCCCATTGTTGGTGTCAGTGGAAGGAATAGTGCCCAATCACTGGTTTCAGTGGAAGGACAAATGTCCCATCCTTGATGTCACTGAAAGGAATAGTTACCCAACATTGATGTCAGTGAAAGTAATAGTGCTGCCAGTGTTAGTGGGGGAAATACTGCCTCATATCGGTGGTAAGAACAGTGTCCCAAGGGTCAATTTAAATGCATGCAAAGGGCCATAGTTTGGAGACCACAGATTTAAAGTGTAAGAGTACAATTTGCTGCTGTTAATGACACTGGTGCCACGTCTTCCTGTGTAGAGGACTTCATCTTGGATAAAGGGGAGTTCCCAGTCATCCTCTGACCCACTTCTAGTTACCTTCCCTGCTTTTCCCTTTCTCTCCTTTGCTTAAAGGTAAACGTTTTTTTTACCTTAATGCATTCTCTACATTAAAGTAAACAACCTTTTAGTGGTAGCACGTCTGCAGCAGCTCTTCTGCCCTCTCCCAGCATTCACAAGCTTGGCTGAAAGCAGCGGAGGCCATTGGCTCTTGCTGCTGTCAGTCAAAATGTGAAAGCGGAGAGCGGGGGGACAGGACCAAGCCAAGCTTTGCATCTGAATAGACACAAACAGCCTGGATTGGGATCATGGCTTCTTATGGGGCACTCGTGGGAGGGGAGCCAGGAGAATCAGCGGGAAACCCCTGAAGAGGAGGTTTGGAGCTGCTCTGTGCAAAACCATTGCACAGAGCAGGTAAGTGTGACATGTTTATTTAAAAAAAATCTAAATCAAAGCTTAACAATCCCTTTTTACACCCAAGCAAACTCTGTGTTGGAGCTTAAGGTGTTACTAAACCTAAAGTTTTTTACCTTACTGCATTGTTTGCATCAAGGTAAAAAAACATTTTCAACTGTGGCCCCCTTCCCCTGTGTGAAGAGAAAGAGAGGGGAGAATAGATCAGCGCTGTGCTCTACTGTATCTATCCCCTTACTTCCTCTTCACACAATGTTCGAGAAGCAGCAGGAGCCATTGGCTCTTGCTGCTGTCAATCAAATGCAGTGAAGAGGAAGTGGGGGGGCGGGCCTAAGTCCTGCTGTGTAAGTCTTTGGAGCACGGCTCCATAGACACACACAGGTCAGGAGCACACAGAC
This sequence comes from Lithobates sylvaticus, assembly GCA_028564925.1. Taxonomy (NCBI): domain Eukaryota; kingdom Metazoa; phylum Chordata; class Amphibia; order Anura; family Ranidae; genus Lithobates; species Lithobates sylvaticus. Next base: position 167,988,878 of record CM053030.1, on the reverse strand, counting down.
CACGCTTCTCCCCATAGTAAGCCCATGCTTGTCTCCAGGACTTTTCCAGAGCCTCTCCAAGCCTATGGAACTCCTTACCCCAATCGTTCCGTCTATCTCCTACTCTGTTAGCTTTTAGACGATCCCTGAAAACTCTCCTCTTCAGGAGAGCCTATCCTACCCACACCTAACAACTGTATTTTCAGTTTGTCCATCTGATCATTCCCCACAGTTATTACCTTTTTGTTTCCACTTGACCTTCCCTTCTAGATTGTAAGCTCTAACGAGCAGGGCAGTCTGATCCCTCCTGTATTGAATTGTACTGTCTTCCCTGATGTTGTAAAGCACTGCGCAAACTGCTGGTGCTATATAAATCCTGTATAATAATAATAGTAAGCAGCTGGCTATGGTGAAAGTAAGAAGAGGAGGAGACCAGATCGCCGCTGGGGACCCCAGAAGAGGAGGATCAGGGCCACTCTGTGCCATACTACTGCACAGAGCAGGTAAGTAACATAACCGTTAATAACATAACATAACAGTAACATGTTTGTTATTTTAATAATAAAAAAAAAAAGACTTTAGTAGCTGATCACCTCTCCAGCAGTTTCCCTGCTGCTCCTTCCTCTATTACAACTGGCACCAAATACCTAGTATCAGCTGTTGGAACATAGGGGGAGCACCGTCATAAGATGGTGTTCAGCCTAGTAATTGGCCGCGAGGCACAAACTGCCCCATGTGCTTTTTCTTTCTTGGAAGCACCAGTTATTTTCACCCAATAAGGAAGAAGGAAGGAAGGAAGGAAGGAAGGGTGATCGCTGGAGAGGTCAATACCAATGGGACACAGACACTGTCACTTTGCCCTGAATGGCTAGGGACTTTTTAATATTCTGCATTTCCTGGTAAATGTTTGCACGGTTTGATTTTTGTTTGGCATGTTTAGATTGTTTGTTATTACAGATTGAACAACTCAGGAATCCAAAAATAACCTTTGTATAAACTTAAACTTAGGAAAAAAACTGTTTCTGCAAACATAGTTTTCAGAGCAGATTAGCTTGTTCTTTGTAATAAGGATCTATGCTGAATATAAATGTCCTGTTATCCCTTGATACACATTTGCCTTCATTCTATTACCTATAGATGTTGGGTGATTATCACGTAATACCTACTGTATAATGTCAGCCAGCTGTTTATGGAGCACCTCCTGCAAACCACTTTAGCCCATCGCTCCTGGTATTGGTTGGTTGTTGGTCTCCAGTTCACATGCCAACACACATTTATGTTCTTGCTTTACATAAGACAGAACTTTCCAAGTGTAGATGGTTTGCTAATATTCTGCCTGTAGGTAATTTCTTAAGCGATTCTTGTTCTAAATCCTGGCAGACTGAGTGAAGTTGATTGCCAGTAATGATAAAAACAGCTGTTTAGATTATGCCCAAAGCTGGGAAGTTTCTGATTGGATAGTCAAGTTTATTTATAGGTAAAGCAAGCCTCTTTTTATTACAGACAGGATAGGTTATCCTCCTCTGATTATTGTCCTTTTCTTGGGTGTTACTCCTGGTAATGGATGATGCTTGGAGTGGTATGCCAGTTCCTGGATATATGCTTGTCTCCTAGCGCCTGGATCCAATAAATAGGAAGACTGCCCTGGAAAAAGACCTCCACTTTCATGCGGTTTACCCCTGCGGGGGTATGGAAGTCTGGTGAATGGGGAACTCAAGGGGAGCACCACCGTCTCTTTTATGCTGTTTTGCACAAGGATTTTGCACAAGTCACTTCGGAAGGGCTTTTGAGCAACTAGCACTATCAACTGAATCTGAAGGCTTGCACTATTAATTAGGCCTGTGTTTTTTCTAAAGACTTATCTACTGCACTTCGTACTGCACTTTATTATTGCATTTGTGTTGCACACTCGCATCACAATATATTTAAGTTGATCTTTTCGTGATATATTGCATGTGAATTCGAACAAAGCTGATTTTATATGTATATTTATTTTTTATCAAGCACTGAGCACTTTATACACTAGTTGGGAGGTATAAACACTGAAGTTAGAAATTATTATTTTTATTATTATATCTGCCACCTGCATATCCCATACTGTCATGTGCATTGTACAGTTATCGATACATTTCTGACTGTTCGGTCATTACCCATTCCTCAGTCTAACTTATGTTGCTTTTACCTGGGAGATCTGATCCATTGGTCCGTCAAGTAGACTCATCAGATGTCCAACAATCTACCCAACACCAGGTCCACCCGCTACATTTAGCCACAGGCCCCAAAGTTTCTCAAACTTCTGAGAGCATCCTCTGTTGATAAATTACTTTTTCTTTTTGGAGCATTTCTCCCACAGCATTAATCTACTCTTTAAGCAGGAGGGTCTTCCGATATCCAGTGCGTCATTATTAGCTTACGCGCCATGAATAGGGATCTAGTAACTGCCACCCTGGTGCGAAGGTATAAATTCTTATTGTATCACGACTTTTATATATAAAGTTCTAGGTAACCCTGTTTCATTAATGGAATCCAGTATCCTAGTCCACACCATCTAGAAGCCCACACCTTTCAGTAATCTAATTAAGATCTACATCTAATGCACGATTGGAAATGCCGCCAGCAGAAGTCCGATGTGAGCTTTTGGTCGGAAAATGCGACCGTGTGTATGCTCCATCGGTCTTTTGCCAGCGGTATTCCAGCCAGCAAATGATTTTTGCTGCGTACACAAGAGTGGAATTCTGCTCAAGCTTGTCTTGCATACACACGGTCACACAAGTTCTCTGAGCTTTCAACCGCCAAGAACGCGGTGACGTACAACACTACGACGAGCCAAGTTCAATGCTTCTGAGCATGCGTCGAATTGTTTCCGAGCATGCGTGATTTTTTTGCGTCCGAATTGCATACAGACTATCGCATTTTCGGATAGGAACTTTTCCCGACCGAAAAATAGAGAATATGCTCTCAATCTTTTGCTGGCTGGAATTCGGCCAGCAGAAGACCGATGGAGCACACACACGGTCGCATTTTCCTTCAAAAAGCTCTCATCGGAGATTTGCTGGTGGAATTTCCGATCGTGTGTACGTGGAATGAGAGCAGGTTCTCTATTTTTCAGTCGGGAAAAGTTCCTATCCGAAAATGCGATCTGTATGCAATTCGGACGTGCAAAAAACCACGCATGCTCGGAAGCATTGAACTTCATTTTCTTGGCTCCTCGTAGTGTTGTACGTCACCGCGTTCTTGATGGTCGAAAGTTCAGCGAACTGTTGTGTGACCGTGTGTATGCAAGACAAGCTTGAGCATAATTCCGTCGGGAAAAAACATCCAAGATTTTTCAGTACTGAAATTCCGCTCGTGTGTACGCGGCATAACACTGTTAGTTACCACCGGGGGGGTCACTCTCTAGGTGGAGAGGCAGCGCCACTGATCCCCATACATGTACATATTCAAAAAGTGCTTTATATCTTATAATTAGGACAGACAGGTACCCTGATCTAATTGAAAAAATCGTATATCCCGATTACCACGTTAACTCCATAATTGTCCTTCCAGTAGACTTTTCAGTAGTAGGTTATCACTGTATTGATGCATATGGTAACAGGTAAGCACCGACAACACTGCTGTATATTACAACAGTCCCTTTAAAAAATATATATGTATAGTATATGTGTCCCAGCTGTATCTGGAAATGCTGTGCAGTTTTGCAAAAAAAAAATGTTGAGTCTGCGTATACCGGCTGCCACTAATCACGGAGCCACGATGTCAGGGATACATTCAATAATTGCACATGAACGTCCAGTCATAAGCAGCAGTAAAAGCAGTTCCTCTGCCATATATGATCTCTCCTATGCACGATCTATTCACTATTCTAATGTCATTTTCTTCTGTGCAACAATTCGGTGACAACCTATACTTAGCAGCGTTGTCATTGTCACCCCAGGACAGGGAGTTTGGGCTTCTGTTAGGACTACATAATGCCTCTGTCTCTTCTTCATAACAAAAGGGGGTGTTTTGTAGTCCTCTGAGATAGCAGGAAACCATGCAAACCGATAACAGTCCAGAGGCTACAGGAAGTTAGCAGCTCACAAGACTTCTGCCTGGATGAACAGCTATTATTTTTTTTGTCAAACAGATATAGTAAAATACTTTAAAAGGTATATTTAACAGACTAAAAGAGAGCAAAAAGGTAAACGTATTGTTAGACTTTACATACACTTTAGATTTTACTCTGCATGTACCAGGTTAAGCTGTATTCTGTCTGACACATCTTCAGACCTTGAGTTGCTCAAACTCTGCATAGCTGACCACAGGACAGATCCACTGTGTTGGCTGTTTACAGAGCGATGGTGTGATGATCCAACAAACACTGACAACAGAACAGATATACAAGCCTAATAAAGGTCACAGTTTCCTGTTTTTTAGTAATCTTTTTTCATTTGTGGCCACAGTTTCATTGTACTATATTGTGGTTGGTTGCTTAGTCATTTTAGAGTGTGTGTGTATGAAAAAAAAATTGCTCCCCACTTACAAGGCTAGCTGTGCACATCTTCTTTTAAAGTGGCTGTAAACCCTCACATATACCCAGTGAGGTGAACAGCCTCAGATGATACACAGGGATGAAACAAATCTCCCTACATTTTACTTGTATATCTGCTGTCTTCAGCTGTATATGTCTTTAGAAAGTGCTCTTCGTTTTACAGATTTTTCTCTTCCTGTTCAGCACTCTGTGGTATACAGCCAAGACAGCTGATTGGAAGAAAGACACCCCCCCACTCCACATAGGAAAAGGAAGAAAGGAATGTGCAGAGCTGTGCTCTGACAAGACAAGCTCTCTGCTAATCTTTTTATAGCAACCTCCCACGACACAAATTTCAGGCTGCTTCTATCTCCTGTGTCTGAGAACTTGTCAGTTATCAGGTTGATAACAGAGCTACAGAGCAGAAGAAAGCCGTGGGACATAGTGCTTTGGAGAGAGATAAGAAAACATAGATGTGCCCAGCTCAAATTTCATGAAAGGGGTTTACGTCCATTTTAATGCAATGTATAGTCTCTTCAGTGATTGATTTTTTTTGTCCCTTCTTAAAGTGTCCCCCCCCACCCCCGATTCTTATAATACCCCCAAAACTGTATATATTTTTTTTTTTTTTACACATGTTAAAAACATTTAAACCCTAAATTGTGCCCATTCTTGGCTAGTATACCCCACATTCTAATATGCCACTCGTCCCCCTTATCCTTTCCCTCACCACCATTTTCAAAAGAGGTCGGGTTTCTGTGCTGTAAAAAAATTAGACAAAGATAAATGATTTCAGAAATTTTCCACCTTTTAATGTGACCTATAAACTGTACAACTCTATAAAAATACAAAAATAATATGGTTGCATAAGTGTGCACACCCTTTCACCAATACTTTGTTGAAGCACCATTTTATTTTATTACAGCACTCTTTTTGGGTATGAGTCTATTAGCATAGCATATCTTGACTTGAATATTTGCCCACTCTTTGAAAAATCACTCCAAATCTGTCAGATTGCGAAAGCATCCCCTGTACCAGCTGAAGAAAAACAGCCCCAAAGCATGATGCTGCCACCACCATGCTTCACGGTGGGTATGGTGTTCTTTTGGTGATGTGCAGTGTTGTTTTTGCGCCAAACATATCTTTTGGAGTTATGGCCAAAAAGTTCAACCTTGGTTTCCTCAGACCATAACCCATTTTCCCACATGCTTTTGGGAGTTTTTGCAAAATTTAGCTGGGCTTGGATGTTTTTCTTGGTAAGAAAAGGCTTCCGTCTTGCCACTCTACCCCATAGCCCAGACATATGAAGAATACGGGAGATTGTTGTCACATGTACCACACAGCCAGTACCTGCCAGATATATTCTTGCAGCTCCTTTTAATGTTGCTGTAGGCCTCTTGGCAGCCTCCCTGACCAGTTTTCTTCTCGTCTTTTCATCAATTTTGGAGGGACGTTCAGTTCTTTGTAATGTCACTGTTGTGCCATATTTTCTCTACTTGATGATGACCGTCTTCACTGTGTTCCACAGTATATCTATTGACTTGGAAACTCTTTTGTATCCTTCTCCTGACTGATACCTTTTAACAATGAGATCCCTCTAATGCTTTGGAAGCTGTCTGCGGACCATGGCTTTTGCTGTAGGATGGGACTAAGAAAATGTCAGGAAAGACCTACCAGAAAAGCTGAACTTTATTTGGGGTTAATCAGAGGCACTTTAAATAATGGCAGGTGTGTACTGACTCCTATTTAACATGAGTTTGAATGTGATTGCTTAATTCTGAATACAGCTACATCCCCAGTTAGAGGGTGTGCACACTTATGCAACCACATTATTTTATTTTTTTTATTTTTACTTTCCCCCCCTAAAAGATTTCAGTTGTTTTTTCAACTGAGTTGAACGGTTTATAGGTCACATTAAAGGTAGAAAAAGTTCTGAAATTATTTATCTTTGTCTAATTTTTTTTACATCTCAGAAACCTGACATTTTACCAGGGGTGTGTAGACTTTTTATATCCACTGTACATGTCTTTCCTGATCTTGCACATGTGTCATACAAGATTGGGCCAGCTTGTTATTGATAACAACAAGCTACTACAAGTAATCTATGACACATGCATCATACGTGATTTGGGGTGTTATTATTCAATACCAAGCTTCCCCAGATCCCATATGCCACATGTGCAGTACGTGATCTTGTGTGACTTGTTTTTGTTCAATAACCTGCTGCCCTGAACTCGTACAGCTGATATGCAAGATTAGGCTAGGTTTCCCTGGATGTGGCCTCAGGGGAAAATCAGAAGTGAAAAAATAAATACGTTTTACAAAATATTATTTGCCAACCACGTAAAACACATGTGCGGGGGGCAAGGAGGGTGTACCTTAACACTGCACAAATGCATTAATGGCAGCTTAGGTTTGTGCGCAGAGAGTTCGCTCCAGCACAGTGACTGAGCTAGCAACCACAGCTCTTGGTCTCTAGTTCTGATCAGAAGCCTGCTGGACAGGTTCCCAATTATGTGACCATTGTGATAGCCAGCCAAGTCCATCTCAGCTTCTGCCATAAAACCTAGGTAAAGGACTGTGGTGGACAGGCAGGCAGGAAGCAGTTAATCTTTCAAATGGATTGTGTGATGTTTATGGATGGGCATGTAGTGATGTTTGTGGGGCATTTCTGTTTGTGGGGTAAAAGTCCACTTTATTCAAAACAAAAAAGTTTTGTCTTAAAGAGGAGGGCCCATCAAAAAAATTTTTTTTTTAAAAGTCAGCAGCTACAAATACTGCAGCTGCTGACTTTTAAGAATCGGACACTTACCTGTCCCAGGGTCCAGCGATGCGGGGGAACAATACCCCCCCTCGTTCCCCGCTCCGCTCGCGGCGCCGGCATCCTTACTGTGGGCACCCGGCTGTGGCTTCACGGCCGGGCACCCACTGCGCATGAGCGAGCGGCGCCGCGCAGTCGTGATACGCCGCACAGTCATCTGGGACCTGTCACCTGTCCTAGATGACTGACTGCCGAGCGGAAGTGACGTTTCTAGCCCGGGCTGAGGAAGAGGCAGATTTCGTGGGATCACCTAGCAACAGGGAGAAATAGGTAAGTGAATATTTTTTTTTTATCCAATTTTTTTTTGTCAGATTTTATGTAGATACACACAATGTTGTAATTTTGGTGGAAACACCACTTTAAAGTAAGAAAGTACTACACCTTCTGTGCAGATTTTTTTAACATTTATTTACATACAGTTGGACTATACATCAATGTGATTTTAAATGGGTTTTTTTTTGCTGTTGTTGTAAAACATATTATACAATGCAGGTCTATGAGACTATATGAGAAATGTCTGGCCAAGGGAAAGGAACCTTTTAAAAAAAGAAATAACAAAAAAAAAAGTTTTACGCTTTACTTTTTAGACTTTTCTTTTTACACTTTACTTTTTTACACTTTACTTTTTTACACTTTACTTTTTACACTTTACTTTTTTACACTTTAGATTTAAAGCTGAACTCTAGGACTGTCAGCCTTGGTGGTATACCATTGCAGACTAGTGGATGGCCTTGCAGTTTTCAATTTAAAGAACTACTTTCTGGCAGCTCAAATAGTTTTTTTGTTTTTTTGTATCATTATATGCTACTCATGAATTGCCCATCTGGACCCATTTTATAATATCAGTATGCTTTCCACTTCCTATATATAATGTAATCTGGATGCCTCCCCCTCAGAGAGCCCAGAATACTGAACTGTCAGTGCTGCAGACTTTCCGACAGTGGGATTTAGTAAAATATTCCAGTAACCTTAATTCACCCCACCTGTCCCGATTGGGGATTCTGAATAATCCATCATTCACTTTCACCTCCAAAAACCCTCTGGCTTTCCGATGGTGGCAGATGAAGGGTATTAAGCATATATCTGACCGGTTGACACTCGATGGCATCCGTATGATTTAATATCTAAAGGAAAATTGAAATTTACCTAGTGGGGAAGTGTTCCATAATAACCAAGTACTGTACAACTTTTTTTGTAAAACCTCTGGTCTTATTATATACCATACAGATTGTACAATATGCCTAACTTTTGAAAGCCATTGTCTTAAAGACCCCTACTCTAGGGGCCTAGTATCCACCCTGTACATATCACTGATTCCATGGGCCCAACCAGATTCCCGTGTATTAAAATGTGGGGAAAAAATTTAGGAAAAACCCTTAAACGGGCAGATTGGAACAAAATTTGGACAGCTACTTCCAAATGCTTCCTTGCCATACTGGCCCAGAAAAGTGCATATAAGGTGCTTTTATGCGAGTACATGGCACTTTATCATATTGCCAAGTTTGTCCCCAGTTCCTCCCTAACCTTTTTCTGTGGCTATAGAGAACAAGGTACCTTTCTACACACCTGGTGGCCCTGGCTCAAGGCCTCTCGCTTCTGGGTATGTGTATATACCATGTTTAGAACAGCTCTGAATATCACTGTTTCGCATAATCCATGGGAAGCTCTGTTGCACAGCCATATCCCAGACCTCTTTATGTACAAGAGGAAACTGGTGGAGTTTGTGTTTCTAGTGGTTAGGCAAACGCTGCCAACACTTGGAAACAACCAATTATCAACATTGCAGAAGTAAAACAGAGAATGATGGGCATTGTGGGGCATGAGAAACTTACCGCAATACTTGACACCCGCACCAAATGTCTCACATGACCCATGGTTGGACTATCATGGTCACATGAACCTGAACTTATCTCTTCTCTCTTTGTAGCCAGAATGTTTGATCCATATGAGGTTGGGCCCCACGGATTCCTTTTTCTCCCTACCATTCTCCCCCCTTTCTTCAGGACCTTTCTCTTTTCCCATACATCTGGTTCCACTCCTTTTTTGTCTCTTCTCTCCTATACTTATTTTTTTCCTTCCGTATTTCTTTTTGTGGAATGTCTCTAAATTAGGTCTCACAAATATATTTCTCTCATCAATTTGCATATAATTGTCCCTTGGCTTGCTAGAGGACTACTTCCCATATGGGCACTCAATGTTACTTCAGAAGGCTTTAATGATTATATAATGACTGCTGTGACCTTTCAGCCACATTATGCATCTCATTCCTTGCGTTGAATTTTTTATTTCATCCTTCTTTATTCAACTGACTGTGAATGTACTCTTGTGACAGTCTTCGTGTTGTACAACATATTAAAAAACACAATAAAACTATGCTGTACAGAAGGGGGTGGAGACAAGACCATTCACTCTACACAGGGACATAGAGAAGCAGTGACCAGTCTTTATTACAGGAAGCTCAGTTTCACACTATATTACTGATCAGACTTGGAAAAATATACAAAGTACGCCAATATTTAAGTAAAAAGACACTTGACTTTATATTTAGACAATAATTGGTTAAAGCATTTAACTCCACTTTTTGTTGAGTAAAAAAAAACATTCCTCTTTAGGTGATCTATGTACATTGCAAGGATTTTAACAAACTTTGTTGCA